>VCCN01003854.1:8389812-8405121 GCA_006491835.1 Architeuthis dux | reverse complement strand
CGGCTCTACAGGATGCAAAAATGAACATTAAAGGAAAAAAAACAAAAAAAAAAAACACCACCACCACCACCATATTTTTTCTTTTTGTTCAGACATTATGTAAGTACAGTAATACCTTGAATAGTGCGGGTTTTGATGTAGTACGGTTAAGGTATTGATGTATAAATTAATGTAACTGAAGCTGAATAAGCTGAAAAAAACATGCATTAAATTATAACAAGACCTTGAACAGTGAAGTTTTGAACAGTACAGACAATTTGGGAATGAATTAACTGCACTAATCAAGGTATACCTGTATACTTGCAAAGAGTGAAAAGTCAATTTCATGGTGTTGTTCTGTTTTTAAAGTGCTACAATCATACTATTATGCAAATATTTAGATATTAATTTGAACAGCAACAGACATATATACATACACATAAATGCATATCATTAGAATTACAGGGTCTCTATGTGCCTCTTGATAGCAAGGCTCAACTATTTTTTCAGTTTTCTTCCAATATATTTATTAATTTTTTAGTGCATAAACAAGAATAAAATTAATAAGTAGCCAAAGTCTATAATGTAATACTAGACTCACCTCTGATATTTATCTACCTTTCTTTTCTGATCTCACTTTTTCTCTCCTTTCCTTGCTAGATCTTCACATAGATATATGCATTTTACACATATTTACTATAAAAAAAGAGGTAGATTTTGAGAGAGTATTTTTTCTGTAGAAAGCCTAGTTCTGTATTGACTTCATATCATGCTTATGGTTTTTGTCTCTTTTGTTGTATCCACCTCCACTCCTCCCCCCACACGTACTCATCCAGTTCCTATATATAAAAAAAAAAAGTATCCTACCCATAAAAAAGTATCCAAAGAAATCTTATTTAATCTTTCCTTATTTGATTTTCTGGTTCTTTCTTTCTTCTTTTTTTTTGTTTTCTTTAACTTCATTTTGCTACCCAATAATCTTATTGGAAAATTGAATTCACGGTTTTTTCTTTCCTTTTCGTTGGATTCATCACCTTTATTTCCCACTTTTTTCCTTTTCGTCGTTTTATTCACCTTAATCTTCTTTACTTCTTCCAAGCTGTCATTTAGCTGCTTCCATTTTTTTTTGCTCATCCTTCTTTCTCTATTTTTCTTATTTTAATTTTATTTTTATTCTTTCTTTTTCTCCCTTTCTGTTTTACTCTTCTTCTTCGTCATTCTTCTTCTTTATTCTTCTTCTCTTGTCTTTTTTCTCATTCCTGTAACTTCTTTATTCTTTCCTTTCCTTTTTTTCTTCCACCTCTTTTACTTTTCTTTTTTTTCTCCTTCTTCTCTCTTTCTGCATTTTTCATTTCTTTTATTTTTTCTTCTTACAACTTGTCTTATAAACTCTTATTTTGTCTGCTTTAGACTGCTCTATCTTCAAACAATTCAAAATGAAATTAACAATTAACAATGAAGAATGGAAAACGAAAAAAGGACAGAAGTTTAAAAAACAAACAAACAAATACACATAATAATGAAAAAGAGTAGAGTAAAGAATTGCAGATGTTGAGGTAAAAAGACAATCTAGCATAAAGAAAAAGACGAGAGAAAATTTGAAAAAAGTATTTGTGTATGTGTGTAATCTCACAAGGAACTGAGTTGAGATGTTATTTGCTTGATCGGAGTGACTTTACCAATCTTTTCAGATCAATATGTCAAAAGCTCTTGGAATGAAGGTAAACTCGTACAAATCAACAAACATGGGGGCAAAGAGACATTAATTTTCAATAAAGCCAGATAAGCATCAAAGCATTCTCACGTAGATATGCATATTTTTCAAGATCTATGTTTGTAGAGCATGCTCATAAACATATATTATATGAACAAATATGCACACATTTTACATAAAACATGCACACACATAAAAAAAGATAATATATTACCATACATTGATTCACATACATATATAGAAAAGCTAACATGCAAAGATAATAATAACACATTTATAAGTTTATATACATACACACACATGCATCTACAATATTCAAATACACAGACTTTTGCACACACATTATACAACACTCTTGCTGACATCAAAACCAACACACCCATGCACAAACCCACACACAAAGAAGGAATGCACCAAGAATAAGAACATTCAAAATCTTGCAATGTAACAAAACTCTTCCCTCACAAAAATTCAAACAAACTTCAGAATTAACCACAAAATAAATTCATTCAGCCAAATTTTTATTGATTTATTCACACACAACATCTAGAAAGGCATTTTCAGAGGTCTGCTGTATGATAGAGGTGTAAATTTCAATATTATTATATCTATAATAGCACTATTCTGTCAGCAATACTGATTAGATGTTATTGCCTACCGCCAGAAGTATTTAGTTTGTTAGTTAAAAAAATGACCAAACAAAGCGGATGAGTAGTGGAGTAAAGTCAGTGGACAATGATAAGAAAAGCTGAAATCTTACCTATATATGAAAGTTCAAATGGAGTTAGCACTAACATACAACTGTGATTACTGTTTAATTCTGCCAGAATTTGCTGTGTTACTATATAGGTGTTAGGGTAAGTAAGTTTTTATGGTCAAATTTCCTGAACTTTTAAGTAGCACCTCCTATGCTCCACTCCACTCCACTCTGCGAATAAGTCACATGGTGGAGTGGTTTGCATGCTCCAATGATCCGGAGAGCTATGCTGGCGGGAAGTCAGAGAGGTCAATGGAAAGGAACTTGACCAAACCTTATTCAATCCCCCCCCACCCCGCCCAAAAGAGAAGAACCTCTCACCAAAGTCTCTAGTTAAAAAAGAACCCTTTACAACTATTTAACAATATCCCCCAACTAAGACCAGTTCCAGCATTAAATGACCTACAAAAAGGTTGACATGCCGCTAAACCCAGCAAACCAAACCAACCTCCTATGCTCAGCTAATAGAACACCAAGTAGTATGAGATCTATATTTGTAGTTAAATGTACTCATAAAACCAAAGAAAAGGTATTATAGCAAAAGAATGAACACTACATTTTCATCTAATAAAAGAGATAAACATATTCACCCCAAAAGGGGCGGATTCTTCTTGGTACATTCATTATGCAAAAAGTTTCGCACTTTATAAATACCTCTTTTAAATAATTAATTTAAAAATTCTTATACTTTCACTTATGGGTCATAAGACAATAGGTAGAATGCAGTACAAATATATTGTTATATTACTTGAATTTTAATTACAAGCTTTGTTGCAAAAATTAAGTATTCCGCTGAGTTTGTACTTTAAATCACTTTTGGATAAAATAAGTTGATGCTGTCAAATGTTTTAGAAACAGGATCATATAAGTACAAATTAACAAATAAACATTGATATATTATTAGTGATTTGTTTTACTATTTTTTATTTTAATTTTGAGGCTTTTTCATCAAAACTCTCAGGTCATTTTAAAATACTATGAAAGAAAAGGTAGTCAAAAAATTATGAATGACAATACTTCATCAAAGAAATTTGGATAAAATATTGAGATATTTTAATCACTGAAGTCCTATTTCTCACATTAGATTGGCTAAATAAATGCCAAATCTTTCTCTTTCAAGAACTTGTTTTTATTTTACTGAAAATAAATCTAAGAGTTAATACATGTGGAGAAGTCATAGTCTTTTAAAAGTTAAACATATGAAAAACATTATGTCAAAAAGAGGCATTGAAACAAAATGGTCTAATACAAGATGCCTACGGGCATAAACGGTGGTATGAGAACGGTATATCCCGGTGGATTGAATGGGGGCCTCGACACTAGATTCTGAGAGTGCTACCAAATATGACAAACACCTGAAGAAGGTTGGAGAAAATAATGGCCGAAACATTGTAAATATAGAAACATCCAAGATGAGGACAATAATCCAAATACATCTATATATAAGGCAAATTTACAGTAGAAAAATCACTTTATGACAATGTAGTCTACAATACAAAATAACTGAGCAATTTTAACGTTTCGTTTGATTTTGATTGTCTGTGTGCATTGTGCAAGAAAATAAAGTATCAGAATGATACTTACGAACAGAAACAATTTCAAATGATACAAGTCTATCAAGTAGTAGGTTTGGGTTAAAGTAGAAAAGTTTCCTGTCTGCTACTTTGTAAGATCCTCAACAGTTAGTTGTTTTATAAGAAGGGTAAGCAGCCGACAGGGACATTGGCGACACCATGTCTACCAGGCAACCTCGCTTGCTGATGCAAACTGTAGAGCAAGAGCAGACGAAAAGAGGCAGCATCACAAGGTGGGAGTTTCCTTTGCTGCCAGACCTTCTCCTGTAACCGTTGTGGAAAGACCTGCTTCTCCAAGGTCACATTTGCCACTTAAGGGCCTGCAACAAATGTGGAAAACATCTCCAAAATCTTCGTTCACATAGCCAAGCCATGAGGTAGTCAATTCTCCAGCAACTGTCATGACACATGACAAATATACATAGGTATACACTTCTATGTGTGTGTGAGTGTATTTGTGTGTTAAACAAGGTTTGGTCATATTGCCTAAGTAAAATAGTTTAAGATCAGCATTAATGTTTATTAGCTAATTCTAGTTTGTCTGATCTACTTTTAATATATTTACCTTTTAACTGCTTTCCTCATGAGATTACAAGGAATGGATGTTAGAAAAAACCTAACACTTGTTTTTTTTCTCAAGATATTTAATTGTTTTTTGTATATGTATATTATTGCATAATTCAAGTGAAAAATCATTGTCCTATCTTCTTCTTTAACTATCCTCAAAAATAAAAATACCATTACTTATTTATTAAATTTATTAATGTTTTAAATTTTGAGTTTTCCTTTTCATCATTAACACTTCAGGACAAGACATACAAAGACCATTTCTTGAAGATTCCAAAGGTTAACATAGTATTGTCAGATTAATACTAAATATATGAATTTTGTCTTAAGTTGTGAAAGAATATGGCAGACAACACTTTCATTCCTAACCAACAAAATAATACTTAGAAATCTATATTAGGATTCAATGTAAAATATTAAACAACTACAAAAGAAAGAAAGAAACATTTGCTTGAGTCAGTTATCATAACACTACACTGTAAAATCTGTTTCCAAGTAACTGCATCAAGTCAAAATAGTATATTAGAAACCATCACCCAAAACTGTCAAAATAGGTTTCTTCAGTTTTTGACTTGGTCTGGCTGGATATGTATGTATGTATCATGTGTACAGGCTGCGCTAATAGAGCTAGATGGCTGAAAATTTCAACATTTACTCCTTATTATGTCTTGAAAAAAACTTTTATGTTCTTTTTTAAATTCCCACCCCTAAATAGGTTTTTAGTGAGGGGTTCAATTTACAATAAATGTTTATGCTAAATTGAACCCTTATTTTGTGTCTGCTTGTGTTTTTCGGAAATTCAGACATTTTAAAAGATTGCTGCCCAATAAAAGGCAAGAGAAATAACTTATTCATTGATCACCCCTTTTTCCAATTTTTTTTAATCACCCCCAACACGGCATGCTGCCAAAAGACATATATATGATGGTTTCTATTGAGTGTTTAACCAGACGTGTTCCATTTTTCTTTCAATGAATCCAGCATATCTGAATCCACAAGAGTCTATAAATAATTTTCACTGTTGATGTGTTCTATGGGTTTAAACATTGTGTGTGTGTGAGTGCATTACTGAATGAAATCAGACATTAATTGTTTAATAAATGAATTCATTCAAAAGCTCAAATTCACTTTTATTTATTATAGAATAGAATTTAATGTATATATATTCATTTTCAGATAACATTCTCCTGTTGGAAGTAAAGTAACTTCTCCTGGGCCCTTTAGTGGAAGAGCTGACCAAAGAAATTGTAAGTAGTACCAATAATCTTCCATCAGTCTACATATCCATTGTTCTTTATGTGTTAGTGACAATCTATAAATGCAATTAGATATGTAGGTACAACAATAAGTCTGAAGACTAGTGATGAAAAAAGCATATATCTTACACAAAAAATATTTATTTTTCAACACAATCTCTTTTCTTCAGTTCATAACTGTCAGGCTACTCACTTATTAATACACCCTCCTATATATATATATACTTTCAAATGTATTTCATAAAGTAATGAAAGTGTATTTATTTGTGGTGGCTTTCTCATGATTTTTTACTCAAAATTGACATCAGCATTTTTTCTAAAAACAGTAAAAATAACAAGTTATAAGTTCAATCTTCGATAATGAACAGAAGTAATTTTAAATCTTTTTTTAATCCAGGAGAGAAACAATAAAAAGTTAGTAAATAAAATCATTAATTATCTACTTGAAATATTTATGTCAATCAACTTTTTATTATATCTATTTTAATGAAATTTCTTCAATGAACATCATTTAATGTTTATTGCCAAAAAAAACTTGCCTTTTTATCGTGGAGTATAACAGTTTTTTTAATGTAAAAAATTACCAAATACATTTCTGTTTGATACAAGGAATTTTTCTTATTCAGAAATTTTTATTATTTACTAGCCGAAGTAGCCAGCCTTGTCTAATATTTATAAATATCTAAAATAAATACAATCACATGAGTTCACTATACTTTGTACCAATTACTTTAAAAAGATGCTGACAATCTTCACTTGGTCCAGGAATGTTGATCCTATCAGAATTGTTGCTTCTTAACAATCAAGTAAATAGTTCTATTTTACCTTTATAAAAATTTGCAAAAACAGAAACATGAATAAACAAATATAGGACCCAAAATGAAATTCCATTCCTACAAATCTTTCAAGATTTTCTGAGAAAAATCCTTTTTTTTCAAAATACTGTACAATTTACATAATTACTGTATGTAAATTGAAGAACTTTTTTTCAATGTCAGTTGTAGCATTTTTTTCTATTTTCCCAAGAAAAAAAATTCATATGCATTTTGCATATTTTATTTGCCATGTAAAAAGTTCCCTTTTTAAATAAGCTATGGACTAAAAATTAGCAAAAATATAAACATAAAAATATTTGTAAAAAGTATTTAAAAATATCTTAAAATATTTAAAAACTATATATATTATAAAAAAACCCACCTGAAAATATTGAAAGGATATTTTAAAATGATAATCTTGAAAAAATAAATATTAAAATAAAAAATATAAAATATAAATGAACATACGTACATACAGACAGACACACATAAAGATGTAACATTATCATATGCAGATTTTATCATTTTTTTCCTTTCACCGGGTTTTCTTTTCATTTTTCTCTAGCTTTCCTACTTCCTACTTTTCCTCCACCACACACTCTTCCTAACCTTCCTAATGATTTCACTTTTCTCCTCACTTGTAAGCACCCATCTCCTCCCCAATCATCTTGGAATTAAGGTTTGTGAACCGTTCATTACTGCACGTTAGTTTTAACCCTTCCGTTGTTTGAAATTGAGTAGAGACCATAACTACTTATTGAGGCGGCAAGCTCTTGGTTGGGTTACCGCTTCAGTAGCATCAAGGGGGTTGCACTCCAAGCAGAGGCAAAAGGAATGGTTGAAGTAGAGACAAGAACTGATGTATCCGTTAATGTTTGCAGGTTGACTGATCTTGTGATGACAGTACTGGATTGGATTTGAGACGTGCTGGCGAAAACTTCAGAGCATTAATTGCTGGAGCTCAGCCTGGATGTTTTGGCGATAAACTGTCTGATCCACCCTGCTAAGTGCAATGATGAGATCAACGACATTGGATGAGAGGGTGTGAAAATGATATGGGGAAGAGGTTTGCTTGATCCACACCTGACCTAGACTTGAAATCAAAGCCAAGAAACCTTGCATCTTATCAACTTTCTTCTTCACAACAATGTTGACTGTCACCTCAGAGAAGTCATTTCATTTCATTTTTCACATTAGACTAATTTATTGTCTTAGTTTATAGAAATCTTTATTGATTGAGATATAGATGGGTAGATGAAACAATAGATAAATCAATATGTATAAAGTTTGGTCATTAGAATTTCTTTTGACAATTATTTCTCTTAGTATCAGCGTAATAGAAAGTAATGGATTAGTAGGTGGCGTCAGTAGCACAATGGCAAAGACTAGAAAGCTCTCAGAGGGCGCATATCTCTGCCAACGCCATACACTAAATCAATCGAAAACAAATTCCAGGATCTGCCCTAAAATGTAATCACCTCTTCCTTACGCCGTGACCCACACTTCCACCAAATTTCATTGAAATCCATGGAGAACTTTTGGAGATATCGTGTGGACAGACATGAGCGAATACAGAAATGAAATGTATGGGGAACAAACGGGAAAAAATATCTCACAATCAAAAAACAATTCCTTGTTCCGCCCGCAAATTTCATTGGACAGACAGATAGACAATTCGGCTGTGGACAATTCGTCCGCAGACAATTCAGCCGCAAATATTTCTAACCCAGACATTTCGGCCGTGTTTTGTTTTTAAAGGTCAAAATGACTAACTAGATGGGATTTAAAATGAAAGAATCAAAATATATAAATGTAAATCTAATGAAATTTACAATAATAACAAATTAATTCATGTTTGTTGTTTAGTGTTTTATAGATCTTTTTTCAACTTTTTATAGCTAATTTTTGTTTATTTTATTTTATTATAAGTAATGTTATTTAAGCTTTTTTTTATTTAATTTAAAAAATTACGTTTAAGATCTTATTGGTCGAATATTTGATAAAAAAAACACGTGTTTTGTCATTAATTTATGAACAATAGAAACCCAAACATATTTGTATTTGAAATGTTTACAATGAGCAAAAAGTTGAAACGTAAAAATTTGCCTCAGAAATGTTGCCAATCTTTTGCTCTAGGTAAGTGCGAATTCTAACAATATTACCTGTGTCGAAATCCTGGGGTTTCTTTCACTCATCCACTCTCTACGTTTGGCAAATGAGTGCATGCCTCAGCCCATCATTTATCTCTACCAACGAAGTTGAAGACGTATTACACCCCGTACGTCTGTCTTTCCATTCTTCTGTCTGTCTATCCACACGATATCTCCAAAAGTGCTCAATGAATTTGAATTACATTTTGTCGATGGATAGGCAATGGACTAAGGAAGAAGTGATTAAGTTTTGGGGCGGATTCGGAGATTTGTTTTCAATTGAGAGATATTCTTCCATTTTTCCCCCCCCATATATTTATGTTTTTTATAGTTTTGAGAAGGGTCATTGATAGTCAAATGGTTCTTCGGATGATTGAACTCCTTCTTGTTGTTTGTGTTGTAAACACAACGTTTCGGCCGATCCATTCTTCGGCCTTCTTCAGGTGCAAAATTCGAATGTGATGGGGTGAACAGAAGTTCATGTCTGTCCACACGATATCTCCAAAAGTTCTCAATGGATTTCAATGAGATTTTGTGGGAGGATGGCTACGGGAGAAGTGAACAAATTCTGGTCCGGATCCATGCACAATTACCTCCCTTCCGTCGTAGTTATATGTCTACACCACATAATATCGCCAAAATTTCATGTCTCCAAAAGTTCTCAATAAATTTCTATGAAATTTTTGGGAAGAGTTGGCAATGGGCTACAAAAGAAATGATTAATATATCTGGGGCAGATCCATGCAATATATCTTCCCTGATATTCCCACGTGCATTTCGCGGTCTATAAACAATTGTCAAGGAAAACTTTAAAAAGAAATTTCCAATGTGAAATATTTTTACTTCAACTTAATAGAAATGTTTAAGATTATGCGTGCTTTAAAAGTAGTAAACCGTGATGTATTTTTTATTGGAAGGGGGTACAAGGTACTGAGAGGCCACACATATACGGTAGAAGCAAATAGAAGTAGATTGAATATCGGAAAATTCTTTTTTAGCAATGGTGGTGAGTGGTGGGACTTTGAAATAGATTACTAGAATATATAGTGCTATCAACAGATGCAAGTGATTTTAAGAAGAATTATGATGTGTATTACACCACCGCAAAAGGTTTAAGGCCCTGGGTATTGTGTAAATATGAATGTTATGATGTGTGCTTGTATATACAAATTGTATACTTTTTTCACACTAAAATAAAATGTTCTAAAATGTTGTAGCCCCTGTATTCTAAGTACCGAACGTTATTTCAGTCTTTTTCTTATCGGTCAATTGATCTATGTGAGTATGCATTCATGGAACCTTTAGGTCAATGGTTTTCAAACTTTATTGTATGACGGCACACTAGGAAATATATTTGTCTTATGCACACCAACTGTAAAAATGAAATGAATTAGAGACAAACAACATTTCCGTAGCCAATGAACGAATCTTTCATATCAGTATACTGATATACGTACTCATCACCCCTTTTCCCTTTCATCTGTCGTTAAAAAGGTTTAGATGTAAAAATAAAAAAAATCTAGTGATAAAACTACTTACGAAATACCATGAAGGACCCAGTATGGTACACCTACGATTTATTAGGTAACCGTATGGGATAAGTTGACGTTTTAAAAATACTGCCGCCTGCCGGTGTATTAATTCATGTTCATTTATTTCAAATAAAATGTATCCGTCATTTATTTCAAATAAAATGTATCAGTAAATCCCATTTCAATTTACCAAAAAATATAGCTATAGCTTTTTGTCTCCCAAACTCAAATTGAACTGTTATGGCACCAGCGTTGCCGATTTAACGCGTTTTGCGCTAGATTCGGCGCGTTTTATTGTTTGGCAGTGCAAAAAGCACTAAATGTTTGGACTATTTTTGACCATTTTTAGTGCCTTTTTGGCTATTTCAAAAAACATTTAGCGATGTTTGGCAGTCAAACTAACGCGAAAATGATTTTGGAGTTGGCAACACTGGTTGGCGTTGTAGAGGTAAAACATGCAATGTACTTATTTGTATACGCTCATGTCTGTCCACACGATATCTCCAAAAGTTCTCAATGGATTTCAATGAGATTTTGTCGGAGGATGGACAATAATAAGCTATAGGAAGATGTGATTAATTTCTGGGGCGGATCCATGCAAAATTACCTCCCTCCCGTCGTAGTTATATCTCCACACCACATATTATCGCCAAAATGTCATGTCTCCAAAAGTTCTCAATAAATGTCTATGAAATTTTGAGGAAGACTTGGCAATTGGCTACAAACAAAAGAAATGATTAATATATCTACCCTGATATTCCCACGTGCATTTTCCGGTCTATAAACAATTTTCAAGGAAAACATTTCCAATGTGAAATATTTTTACTTCAATGTAATGTGCTCAAATGCTTAACTTATAGGTTAAGGTATACAGGAATGTCTGCATTAGTAGACATTGAACATACAAAAGACCTGGAAATTGAGATGTAAGTATACGCCGTACCCCCGCGTAACCCCCCATTTCCATCCCTGATTTGGATATTTTGAATATGTTGGCTGCATAATGTATAACTTAATTTGATCGCTTATCAACGTCAACAACTGGTCTACCGGACCGTGAAGCATCATTCTGCGTGAAATCTCCACTTTTGGCGCGTTTGATCATTCAACCTTCTTCGTAAACTACACAAATCTTCTTTTTTGTGTGTTTGAGTCACATTTTTAAATTAAAAAAAGCATACTGTGCCGAAATTGTTGCTTATTTTCTTCCATCTTCAATCAATAAACAAAAATATACTAATGTTAACATTTAAAAAAAAATGCACGCTGAGATGTCACTTTCACAATACAATCAAAAACGATCTCTTTGAATGACGTTAGTTAAAATTAAACGCTCCTTATTACCATCTGACGACAAACAGAACAATATTATTGGTCACCCGAAACTCCCAAAAACTAATGAAAAAATTAACAATAATTATCGACTTCTCTCTTGTAAAAAGTGACGATATATATACATACCGAAATATAAGAAGAGAGACAAATTCTTATATGGCGACGCTAGGTCCGACTGGAAATTTGTAAAAGTTTTTTTTAGATATTTTTAAGATTATTCTTTTAGATTTTTCAGGATTCCTCAAATATATTGAGCTCCCAGAGAATCTGCAATAATTCAGTCTGAATGAAACATTAAAAACTTTTTAATCTCGTTGTTTTTTATGAATTAATTAAGAATGTAGATATTTTAATTGAAATAAGCCAATCTATTTTTTTAATTTGATAGTTTATGTTTTTGGAAATAAGCGGAGAAGTTGCACTGAACATTTCAATGCATTTTTCTCTGTTATGTTACGCCGCCGGTAAGAAACTATCTGAAGGTTGATTATTTTCTTTTTTTTTGTAAGTGTTAACTAGGTTAGAAAATGACTGAATTAAGTTTGCACCAATATCAACTTCTACTACTATCTATATAACTTTCTACTCTCAGACAGCATAGACAAGAAAGACCTTACCAGTGAACATACGAAGGGGTACCCCGCCAAAACGGAATTATAGACTCACCCCCGGTCATAACTTTGGAGAGAAATTGTGGGTCATTTCAAACTTGTTCCCTTAAATCGGGAGTTACCCCCAGGGGGAATTTCGGTAGTCCAAGGAGGAATAAGGCTATTAGGTAAAAAGTCCAGTCTAGAGATAGAGTTTTCTGCACTTCTATCTATCAAATCAAAGGCTCGAAATAAGCTCCAAATTGAGAATGATTTAAGATGTGCTCTCTCACTAATAGACCCACAAATCGAAGAACTATAAGCAAAGAACAAGAACACATTGCTGTGTATATCAGTTAAGATAGCAGAATTCTTCTTTTTTTTGTAATAAATTGGAATTTCAAATGACGTGTTCTAATTATTTTCGCTTGCTTTCTTTGAGTAACAAATACACAACATCAGCTGTACAATTATAAAATTAAACAAATTCTTAGTATGAAGTTGTCTAATTATACGCAAAATAAAGTTATTATTTGAAATTATTCTTTGTTGCAACTTAATAAATAGAAAGAGGAATACTACTAGTAATCTTATTAGCAAAAGTGAGGAATGACTTGAAAGGTTGGGAACCACTGCTTTAAATCATTGCACACATTCAAATGTTTTTTTCTTTATCAAACGAGCAACGAATTTTGCGGAAAGGCGTTTCATTTTCCAACCAGTTAGCATTCGTTGGCATGAACTCCTATACATTTCCCGACCTACCAAGTCTCCCGCATTTCGCGGCAGACTTACGCATCATGAAGCCAATTGATTTGTTCGGATCTCCCGCATTGAAAAAAATATGCTTGTAAAAAATGTTTTCCCTCCTATTTGCAGACCTACCAAGTCTCCCGCATTTTGTTGATTATCTTGGTTTAAAATTAAGATAGGTTTTCAATACACTGAAATAGCTGTTTTAGAGCTTCTAGAATTGCAATTTTTTCTGTTTAAACTGATGAAAATCAGTTCATGTATAGCTACGATGCAGGGGAGGTATATGTGTAAGTTTCGATTTTTCATATTACGGACTATTGTCTTAATATATGAAAAAATATCTCTCAATCGAAAAAAATTCCTGAATCCAACCCAAAATTTAATCAATTCTTCTTTAGCCCATGGCCCACCCTTTCTCAAAATATAATTGAAATTCATTGAGAATTTTTGGAGATATTATTTGGACAAACAGACAAACGTGAGTGTATACATATACCTCTTCCAACTTTGTTTTATTCTTAGGTTACTTCTTGAATTTTATTAATGTTCTTTTTATGTTTTATTATTATTTCAGCTTTGAAAAGATTATTAACATTCTTGTAAGTTTTAAATTAATCAGATTTACAATTTGATAGCTAAAAATACTCAAAATGGAGTCAGTTATTCAGATCAATAAAGTATTGAGATGTATGAAAATGTCTTAATATACATGGGTTTATGAGAAAATTCAGTTGGTTTTTGTCAAGATGTCACTTGTGCAGATATCTTTCAACAGAATTGTGGTGATATAAATGTTGTCGACAAGTTTCCCCACTTAAGCTTTCTTAAGAGTATTAATAGTTTGGCTCTTGTCAGATAAGATTTGGTTGGATTTATTTCTCAGTATAAAACATTTTACTTAGAATTACAAGCACAATTGTGGGACTGTTAGATATTAGTATCAAAGTAGGAACAAGAAATAGCTCAAAGAACTTGTAAACAATATAATTAGATTAAAATAAATTGAATTAAAAATAGTTGAATTAAAATACCTAAATGTATTTGGAAAGTTTATCAACGAAGTGAATCACATTATTATTAATTCTTACATCCAGTATTTCTTTCATCTTAGTTTCAGTTGCTTTTTATCTAATAATATAACCATTAATTATTTCATTTTACTTTCTATCATTTAAGTAGGCCTAAATAATTGGTATTGAGGTTAAGTCAGTTGCTGCAATTGTGCATTTTAGTCACTTTATTTACTAAATGTTGTTTAGTCTGGCACAAGACCACAAGCTGTTTACAGTATCTGGTGTTCATTAAGTGGTTACCCATTTAAGTATTGACCAGATTCGATGGTGCTTAACTTCAGTGATCAAACGAGAACTGGTGCTGACAGAGTGACCATAAGCTTATTTATCTTAGTCACATCAGGTTTCACTTTGTATCGTTATTTTTAATAATAATGTGCATTGACAATGGTCAGCTTTTGGTACTTGTTCATCAAATAGATTGACCAATCTATTCATTGTCATGTCAGATCTTGTTAGTTTTATTTTAGGATTCTCTGATGACACATCTAATTAAAACAATTTTGATGATCCATGGAACAATCATTTTGACAATTTTTACTACCTTAGTTCATTATTGAACAAAGCATTAAATATATTTATATTGTAGGTAAGTAAGGATACTTTAATGGCAAATTCTCTTGGGACATTTTTGTGAGATGATGCAAATACAAACTATACATATACTTGTTTGTACCTATTTAAGCATATAGTTATGATGAGTTTATCATTTCCTATTCTCCTCAAAAACAAAATAGCTATACTTATAAATTACCAAGAGATTTATAAATGGATGTATTGTCATGAATAATCTATTACTATAGCATTCAGTAACAATAAATAAGGCCCATCAACTTTCCACCCATTTGGCCCATACTTGCCACCATCAGTATTTTATGCCATGAACATCTTTATGTTGTCTTTTAGAGCCAGTTCATGCAAAATATGTCAAGCAAAGAAAAGCAGTAAGGTAAAAGCAGAGGGGTATTTTTCAATATATTACTGTTTTGTATATAAATTTGTAAATAGATAAGGAAGAAACTATTTAAAACTAAATAATATTTTCTTTTGTTTTATGTATTCCATTACTGTATGGCAAATAAATCTTTATTTAAAAAAATGATAGAGCAAATAAAACTGGATACATATTGATATCAGTTATATCAGTTCCTTCATAGCAAATATCTATGTTAGAAAATACATCTTTCCTTTCACACACCTTACAAAAACAA
>VCCN01003854.1:8278497-8293824 GCA_006491835.1 Architeuthis dux | reverse complement strand
GGGTTTGAAGCTATAAAGCTTTCTAGACTATATATATATGCCCATGATTAGTGGATACATATTAAACAGAAACAAATACAAATACCCATATATATTTACAACATTTATATATTTATGACACCATGGGCTTAGGTTGGTGTGTGTGTCTGTGTGTGTGTGTGTGTGTGAGTGTGTGCATGTGTGTGTTCATATGTGTCTCAAACATATTTAATATCATTAAGATAAGACTTTATGCATTTCGCTATTTTTTCACAGGCATCATCAGAAGTTTTTGTAATACAGAAAACTGCAGAGTGCAGCTCGATACATGTCGTGACATAAACTAAAACAGAATAAAATGAAAAACCAGCAACCAGTGTTGCTGTTTCCATGATACCCTCCTTCCTTTTCTCCACAACCAGTAATACTGGTTCCTGGTTTTTATTATTTTGCAATCATTATATATATATAGCTTCCTGCAACTCTTTTTCAAGGGCGAACACAGTTCAAATATCAATAAATGTTTATAAAAAATCATTGAAGTGTTTTGTAACAGTTATTTAGGGGCCTTGATATTGATAAAAATGACCATCTCATAAGACTTTAAAATTGATCATTATAATTTTATCATAAGAAGCAATCATGATAAATTAGTATTTAAGATGGAAGTTGTCAGTATGGCAGAAAAAATTGGCATCAAGAAATAACAAATGTGTATTGTGTTCGAAAAGTTTAGATAAATATCAAAATATTTAAATAATTACATGCTGTTGGTCAAATTTTAATGACAAGTATTTTTTAAAAACATATTTTTATTTTCTTGAGATGTAACATTTATGAGCCGAAATCATTTAGAGCCATGAAATTTCTTCAAATTCTTTTTCTTCATTCTTGTGCTTAACCAGTGATTTTCAGAGTCCCAGGTCACATCCCTCCCCTTGTGATCTCAGGTTTCCTCCCCCACCCATTTTGAATTGTCATCTAATTTTTTCACCATTATACAAGTATCCTCAGATATACCTTGATTAGTGGGGTTAATTTGTTCCAAAATCTTCTGTACTGTTCAAAACCGCACTGTTCAAGGTCTTTTTATAATAAAATGAGTTTTTTTTCCAGCTTATACTTAGTTACATTAATATGTAAAGCAATACCGTAACCATACTACATCAAAACCAACACTAATCAAAACTGCACTAATCAAGGTATTACTGACTGAAATTCCTTCCTTTAGAAAATTCCTCCCCTGGGAGCCAATTGCCTCCCTTTTGAGAATCATTGTGCTAAATCCATTATCACATAAAAACCATACAGATATTAAAATTAAAGCATGTGTTTCTTGTGATATTCTTCTATAAAAATGGTCCCTGAACTTTAAAATTTCCCATAGGAAGATAGACTTCATAAATTACGTCTAACAACACTAGAAAAAAGAAGAATTAGGGGAGATGCAATAGAAACATTCAAAATAATAAAAGGTGTAGATAAGATTCCAGTTAAACAGTTCTTAAAAAGTACAATGAACAGGAGAAACAACAACAAAATATATAAAGAACACTGCAAAAAAGCACCAGAAAAAACTTCTTCTCTCAAAGAATTATAAACAATGGGAACTCACAACCCAAATATACTGAAAACAAAAACAGTGAATAACTTCAAGAACAAATACGACAATTACAAGACACATAACTAAACAAAAAACCTTTGAAGAAAATAACTTAGACAAAGAGGCGAGATACAAGCACCAATTTTATTTACAAAATGTTCATGTAGTTTTATGTGGTTTATATGAAACTGTAAGTTATGCCTTTTCAATACTAGTGATGTTAATCTCAAGTTAAAGAACCCTATCTTTCTTATGTTAGAAGTCAGGGATTGGATTTTAGTTGGCGTCTTTATTTGTTCCAGTCGTGTGTTTTGCCTTCTCCTGACCAGCCCCAGTGAGGTCATCCTTATCTTTGATCCAGACACATCAATATGGAAGTGCCCCAGGTGAAAGCCTCAACTGAGCCTTGATCTTGAGGGGCCAGTGTCTTAGGAACAGTGGTTAACTCTGATACTGGCTCGTTTGCCCTGCATACAAGATCTCGATCTTCTTTGATGATGATAATGATGATGAGGAGGAGGAGGAAGAGGGAGAGAGAGGAGGAGGATGGTAGGGTGGAGGTGTTGATGTGTATTACAGTGAGTTAGTTTCATGTGTTTTGCACAACTTCGTGTCCACTCAATCCAAGGTTCAAATTCTTGGCTAGCATAAATAATTTGTAAAATATCTGTAATTAATAATTGCCATCTAAGTTAACAGAACTACATGAACTAGTATCACCTGCATATCCCTTTGGAAAGAACTGTAGACCTAACATTATCCAGTATAACTCTCTAACCTCAAGATTCCCATGCAGTCACTCATCAAATATGTACTATGATAGACCTATCAGCACAGCATAACATAATGCCATGTAAGTAAAGTGAGTGATAACCACTTAATAAAAAATAAAGAAATCAAACTAAGTGCTTTACACAGATACTAATAAAAACAGGAATTATAAGTTGTTTTTTTTAAAAATACTCTAATATAAAATATGTGTTTAATAGCAGGTAGACTAACAAATTAGAAAATGTATCAAATTCTGTTAATATTTTCCTTCTTTTTGTTATAATGTAACTGGAAGTGACTTGTATTTCTCTTTTAAAAGGAATGTTATCAGAAAAAAGAAAAATAATGAAACATAAACTGAGATGAGAAACATTAAAATAAAGAAAAAACTTTACAGCAACCATATTTGAGACAATAAAAAGAGACAAGGCTGTCAGTTTCAAGTCAGACATACTTGGAAAAGAAATAGGAACATAATTAGCAAAATATGGTAGATTTGTTTAAATCACTAAAAAGAGGCAATAGTCTATCAATTTCAAGTCAGACATACTTGGAAAAGAAGTAGAAACATCATTAGCAAAATATGGTATAGAATTGTTTAAGACACTAAAAAGATACAAGAGTTGATTGGTTTAGACATACTTGAAAAAGAAATAGGAAAATAATTAGCAAAATGTGGTATTGTAAAAAAATCTTTCTCAAATATGTCCA
Organism: Architeuthis dux; assembly: GCA_006491835.1. Lineage (NCBI taxonomy): Eukaryota > Metazoa > Mollusca > Cephalopoda > Oegopsida > Architeuthidae > Architeuthis > Architeuthis dux. The sequence continues at coordinate 8,290,760 of VCCN01003854.1, read as the reverse complement.
CTCTTAAATCAATGGATCATAAGCAACTCAAGTCTGTTGTAGTTTCACTATTTAAATGATTTGTTTAAATGCTTAAGTATGAAAACATTATTTATATTTACTTTTTTTATCAAATATTGATTATCTGTAAGCATATATTTTTCCAAATTACTTTGAACTTTTTACCATGAAAAAATATCTTTTCAGTTATGTTTAGATTTGAGTTTTGCAGATTCTACTTTTAGATTAATTGAAGAGACATTATGAGTAAAAATCAGTTTCAAATGATTCTTTCTCAGATTTATTTATCTTGAAAAAGTTCTGAAATATATTCAGATTTGGTTTAACAAACTGTGATTTTAAGAATTGAGCTACTGAATTCTATGCTGACTCATGAGATGCTGACACAGAAAGTCTGTTAATGATCCTCTCTGATTAGCCACAATCCCTGTTCTTGTCTTTGGAGTTTTCTAATGGTTCATTATGCTACTGATGTCCCTAGGAAAGACAATGCAAGACAAGACAGTATCATTGATTCATCTTCTAAATCAGGTGTAAATGAGTGTCTAGAATCAGCAATGCAGAAATTAAACTAGCCAAGGGCCAGTGTCTTCTGTTTGCTCTTGGCAAAGAAGATTCAAATGAAATGCTAAATAATTTATTCTGTATATCCAATAGGGTTTTCTGGGATTTCAGGGAAGTTACTGCTTAATTGGAGTCTGTAGTATTTATATTGCTAATGAAGAACAAGTCAAATACTTCACTGAATATTGCCATTAATGGCATTTAAGAAAGTTTCTCTTGTGTTGTCTTTATTCTTGATAACTTGCTTGCAACTGCTGTAGTCATTAATTTTCAAGATGGCTACCCTTCAAGTCTTCACTTGATTGCAACGTAGATACAGTGAAGCAGTTGCAAGACCTAAAGGCTTCATCATCTCACCAGAATTTACAGATGACGATAGCAGCTAAACAACTGCTAATCTTAATGCTTTCTCAAATTGTAACATTTGAGGTCATTATCAAGTGTAAGAATGTAAAATGTCCATTGCTATTTGCTGAACAAGGGAATTACAGATTTGTCTGACTCTGATGCAAGTAGGTGGATATGTTGAAGATTCAATGATTCTTGAATGATTTCTTCTTCTACCCCTTTGTACATGTGTATGTGAATGTCTATGTGTGTCTGCATGTGTATGAGAGAGAGTAAGAGGTGTCTTTATTGCAGCTATTCCTTTGATTGTAATTCCAAATTTGATAATACAAATATGCATAATCTCAAGACTCATAGATTTGCAGTACTCATGTAGAAAGTTTCAGTTTTGATAATTTGTAACAACACACACACTCACATGTGTAATAGCATACTTTGTATCATTTTATATATATATATGTGTATTGGTGTGTAAATATGTATTGTGCACGCATATAAACCAAAAGAAAGATGATGAAAATTTGTCTTTTTAAAGAGAGTTTTACATGTTTATGTAACAGCAAAATTACATCTTATATTAGTTATTTTACTCTCAGCTCTTTAAATACTGAATGTTTAGTGTAACACAGGTGAATCTAATTTAGACACAGAGATGCTCTCCAATTGTTACACAGGTTGTTGAGAATAGTATCATTTGTATGGCTTGTGTTGCTGGGAATGAAACAAGCTGGTTGATACATTAGAAACCATTTTGTGTAAAATTCTGTAAAATTTCACCACCTATTTCTGTGAAAAGGAGAAACATGAAGAAGGCTGTAGAACAAATTGGATGAACCAGTGTGGTAACAACAAAAGCAACATAAAGCATGGGTTTAATAGACCAAACAACTCTTAGAATGATAATGACTCTTCTCAAAATTATAAATATCTTGACTATTAATTGCTTGCTAATTTTTAATATAATTCAATTTAAAAAGATCTTAACAAGAATTTAAAGCTTTAGTAATAATCTAAACATCCAGTGATTTAGAAAGTTTTCTCTAAAGAATAAAAATTAAAATTTTCATTACAAGCATTGTACAAAAAGTTCAAAATGATGCTGCTCGGTTAGTTTTAAAACATAGGGAATGCGAGTCAATTAGGACCAACAATATTGGCCTACATTGGCTTAGGATAGAAGAAAAACTTTTCAAAATGTTAATTACAATATTCAAATGTCTGCATGATATTGTGCACCTATGAACTCTGTCTGTGCTCTTATTAACATCCAATATTTAGATGGTTTGATTTTAGAACATGAATTGTACACAATTTCAAGTTTCTACTATGAACGATTAGGGCTGGGCAAAGTCCAGCTACATAGATAGATAAAATATATTCTCTCAATTTTATCTATCTATGTAGCCGGACTTTACCCAGCCCTAATCGTTCATAGTAGAAACTTGAAATTGTGTACACACACTCCCCTTAATGAGCAGGGAAAATGTTTTTTTTTGTTTTTTGAAAATAGTGGGGGGTTCAATTTTCAATGTAAGCTTATGCTAAATTGGTCATTAGTTTGTGCATGCTTGTTTTTTGAAAATTCAGATATTTTTTAGTGATCACAGCCCAACTTTTTAATTGATCACAGCATATATGGGTGGCAGTCATTCATAATTTCCCTTGGAATGCTAGTCTTGAATTGTTTATTATTAGATGAAGTATCATCAGTTATTAAAATTAAAATTCATAATAATTGACAATGCTTCATCTAGAATGATGGTCAGAGAAGTTGCAATAAAAAATAAATGAAATTAAGATGAATGAAATACTAGTCAAAATTAATAATAAAAGATTAAAGACATTTTGAAGTGACAGCTCAAGTATTCTTTCTTTTCTTTTTTGTTAACTGTCTTTTCAATGGCCACTTGCCATAATTAGAAAAGGTTTGCTTCTAACACGAATGATCAGTGTTCAAATCAATGCAAAGGCCAAGTTTCAATCTAAAATCATAGGCAAGCATATCTGCACTGAGGATATATAATCTACCCAAGTCCGCTTGGATGGTATAATGTTGGGACTGTATTCTTTGGCTTGTAGGCTTCATTTGTTTTTCTCCAAACATTATAGGCAGAATTGAGACCAAATTACTTGAATTTTGTCTCATCTGACCAGATTTTATTGCTGAAGTATTTGTTATCTTTACCTAAATGTTCAGCCTGAGTAATGACCTATTTTTTTGTCAACAGTGGAACCTTGCAAAATCTGCAGAACATCAATGTATGTCATCATAGTACATTGCTGTCTGGCAAGTGACAACCCTTTCTGCCACCTCTTAATCTTTAACCAGATATATGTGACACTGTCCGCTCAGATGGTGTAATGGATAACATGTCTGCCTCACACGCATAAGGTCCTGGGTTCGATTCCTGGTATGAGCAAAGAGTGTGGAAAAAATCTCCATTAGGACAAATTTCACTGTGCACTCAGCAGCTAATTGAGTACACTCTAAACTGTGTGATTGGGGTAGAGGTATCCCTTCGGTGGACTTGCATCCTGCCAAAGTGGTGGTCATAAAAACATTTTAGAATAAAGTCCTTGTCTTGACCAGACTTGAAACTTGCAAGTATCGCTAAGCTGACACGTGCAATAGAAATCGGGTCTTCGTCACTGGCTCCATACTCCATTGGGAGTTGTCTCTTAAAAGATGGACACTTTACTTTTTTAATAATCTACCCAACATGTTTAACCTGACACCAAAGCTGACTGTCAATAAATAACTTAAAGCAAAATTTACTGTATATTTTAAAAATATGTTTAAAATTTACTAAATGGTTATGTTTTTTTGTTTTTTTTAAATTCTGCATATTGCAAAATAATTAAAAAGTAATCTTTTATTATTATTATTATCGGATGAAGTAGTTGTAACACATTATTTTTAATCACATTTTCTTCCTTCATCTTAATTTCAGTTTTTTTTATATACAACTTTCAATTTGGGCTGCTGTTTCTACGACAACGAATAACAGCACGGTCGGATAATAAAGAATAAGCCTTCGGTGAGAATTGAACTCACACCAGGAGCTATTACTCGTTGCTGTGGGGTGTGAGTTTGATTCTCAACAAAGGCTTATTCTTTATGAAAGAATAGTTAATATGAAATAAAGTCTAATTATGAGGTGGATACAATTCAAAAATGAACTTCTAAAATGTTATTGTAGATATCATCCTTCACAGTGCGCCACATCAACACGGCCAAATACAAATACAAATGCAATGAATGGCAGCCTGCTTTTTTCTCCACCCAAGTTCATGTTCTTACTCAAACACTTTTACAACAAGATTTCAAGTTACAACACCAGATCAGTAGATTTGACCTGCTGAAGTACAACTTCATCTTATGTTATCCATCGCATAATTTCCTCTTGGACAGCACACTTTTTGACTGTAAAATGTAAATCCTAGACAAGTCCCATATCTTCATGTTGAAAAGATTACTGAGATGCTGGTAAACTCACATATTCGCAATTGCAAATTACTGTTAACGAATATAAGTGGCCTACAAATAAGAAAGTACAAAAAAATTAAACTTTATTGTATTACTCAATTTTTACTCTGGTAAATTCGTTTTAACATAAGTTTGAATTTTCTCACTCTAAATTTCTCGCTTATTGTTTAAATGGTGTTGCAGTTAGATTAATTTTTTTTTAAAGTGTTGCTCTTTTAAACTTACAATAATGAAGATTATTTCATTATACTTATCTTACTTCCATGAACATTCAACTATATTCTGATTCAAATATCCAGGTACTGAACACTTATGTATAACATAGAAGATGCTACTCAGAAGTTCAGGGAATTTGGCCACAAAAGAAATTATTTAAACTAATACCTAGTTTACACATTTGAAGTAGTCCTCTTGTGAACCAACACTTTGGCTTGAAAATGGTGGTGTTCACAAAGGGTAGAGTCAAAGGTTTGTACTACATTCACACTGTTCAATTCCCCAAAGCGTGTGGGTATCACCTTGTACAATACATTCATTTTGTTAAGTGTTTTTTAAAAATATAATTTGATTTTTGATTTTTATTCAAATCATGTTGATTGTATTTCCCTTTTTCTTTATAATTTCAGATTGAACAATGACCTTTCCCACATCCGTAAACAAAAGGAATATCTTTTCCTTTTCTCACTACAGATATCAGAGGAGCATGTTTTTACCAGTGTGTCTGCTGCTGTCTACTTTGCACTTGTGTCTATGTGTTGATTTTACTTATTATGTAGAAGAAGGCAAGAGCCCCGGTACCTATGTAGGAGACATAGCAGCGGATACTCACCTAATGGACAGCATTTCGCCCCAGGACCAGAATTTAATACGATTCAGCCAAATACAAGAAGATGTGGTCAGCACTGCCCAGTTGTTCCAAGTATCTAAAAGGACCGGGAAACTTTACACAGCACAGACGCTGGACGCTGAGTCCATATGTAGACGTAATACGGAATGTTTCAAGACGGTAGATGTTGCTGTCAGAAAGAGAGAGTCCTTTATAAAGATCTTAGAAATTAAAGTTGTAGTTAAAGATATAAATGACCATAAACCTGAATTCCCCAGTTCCCAGGTGAGAATAGAGTTTTCTGAGGATGACCGTAAGGGTGCCAGGCGATCCATCCCAAATGCCATAGACAGGGATGTTGGGGATGTTAATTCACAAATAAATTACCACCTCAAAAAAGATGTGTACGATCCTTTTACGCTGTCTGTGTTGAAAAGTGTGGCTGGATCTTCAAAACTCAGCATAGTTTTAGAAGATGTGCTTGATAGGGAAGTGAAGGATTCTTATGTTGTACAAGTGATTGCTGAAGATGGTGGATCGCCTTCAAAGCAGAGCATTTTGGATGTTTATATCACCATTACAGACGTTAACGATAATGTCCCGAATTTCTTACAAAATGTCTACAATGTTACCATCAACAATGAACATGACGTGGCTGCACCAATTGTCATTTTATCTGCTACAGACCTGGACAAAAACGTGAATGGTGACATTTATTACCACTTCAGTTCGCAGACGTCGGATGTGGCCAAATCACTTTTTAATCTGAACGAGGAGACGGGCGAGGTTTTCCTTTACAAGCCTTTCACAGTCGGCCAGCCATTGACTTATTACTTGTACGTGGAAGCCACTGATCGCGGCAACCCCCCTTTGAGTTCTGCAGTGAAAGTTATTGTCAATGTTATCAACCAGCAGAACAATGCCCCAGTTATTGATGTAAATTTTGTTTCAGACTCAACTGGCAATGTTGCCACCATTTCGGAAGATATTGAGGTTGGCAGTTTTATTGCTTATGTGAAGGTGGCAGATCTTGATGCAGGACAGAATGGGGAAGTACGCTGCGAGCTCTATCATGATAAATTTCAACTTCAGAGCTTGGGAACTAAGAAGTACAAAGTGATCATCAAAAATTCACTGGACAGGGAGACAAAAGACCATCATGAGGTCTCAATTACTTGCCAGGATAAAGGGTCTCCACCATTACATAGCGTAAGTAACTTTTCTGTTCAAGTGATGGATGTCAATGACGAAAGGCCAGAATTTTCGAAAAGGACATTTAAGTTTTTGGTTTATGAGAACCAAAAGTCCAAATTTCCAGTCGGTTACATAAATGCCACGGATCTTGATCTTGGACTTGGTGGTCAGTTGTCTTATTCATTACTGACCGACAAAAAGAACTTCCTTCCCTTTCACATCACAGATGATGGATTAATTCTTACCCTTGTATCATTGGACCATGAGTTCCAAGACATCTATCGGTTCCAGGTCTTTGTAAAGGACAAAGGGATGCCATCTCGTAATAACACAGCAAATGTTATTGTTGAAGTAAAAGATGAAAATGACAATGCTCCATATTTTACGTTTCCTGGAATAAACCCTTATACACTCAAACTTCTCTACTATTTACATAATTCCAGGAATATTACTGTCCTGAAAGCTTCTGACAGGGATAGCCGTGAAAACGCGTTCCTCAAATATGAAATTCTTCATGGCAACAAAAAAAAATTGTTCACCCTCAATCGTTACACAGGTCTTTTGTCGTTCAGTCGTGATGTCACACCAAACGATGCTGGAGTATACAACCTTCAGTTTATTGTTAAGGACAATGGTACACCAATGCTTAATCGAACCACAAACCTCTCTCTGATTCTGACTGTAAGCAACAAAACCTATGAGATGCTGAATGGCAGTGACCAACAAGATGGTGACAAGGTTCACATGTTTTTGATGATTGTCATCGTTCTAGTGTCAATGACGGTATCAGTGCCTATCACGGCCGTCATGGCGATCTGTTTTGTGCGGTGCCGAAACCAAAAAGCACAGGCGGCCAACGCTTGCAAGAAACACGTTAGTGAACAAAGACATTTGATGTGCACATCACACTTAGACTCTTCATGGGCTGATGTCCCAGCTGATCGTATGACAGACGTAGACATTAGCCGAATATCACACCAGACTAAGTCAAGGCGAGGGATTTACCCCGGCGATCAGCTGGACAGAAGTCAAAAGGGCTCTACTTCAGGAATGCGGTCACAGAAAGATAAAGATGTCATATATCAGGTCAGTACCAACTATGTTTAGTAATTCCATATACTGTTACTAACAATTTTGTAGCAACAGTTATTTCTAACAATTTCTACTGTTAGTCTTAAGTTGTCCGAATTTCTTGAAGCATTGTCATTATATATTACTGTTTTTTACTAGTATTTCTTTTATTTTACTCTGTGTCTGTTAAGTAAGCAACATAGATTTGAACTTGCATCACTTATCCTTGGGAGCATGTCTGATTTTCGATCTATGCTGCTTACTTGATGGTCCCAGAATAAATGTAAAAACGACCAAAGAGTTGCAATAAAAAGCAACAAAAACAAGATAAAAGAAAGACTAGTCAAAAATTAATAATGACTAGCATTCCAAGGGAAATTATGAATTACTGCCATCCATATATGCTGTGTTGGAGGTGATCAATTAAAAAGTTGGAAAATGAATAAGTTACTTCTCTTGCTTTTTGTTGGGATCTGATCACTAAAAAAGGTCTGAATTTTCAAAAAAATAAGCAGTCACAAACTAGTGACCAATTTAGCATAAACTTACATTGCATATTGACTCCCCATCTAAAAACCTACTTGAGGGGTGAATTTCAAAAAAACAAAAAAACAAATTTTCCTACTCATTGAGGGGAGTGTGTGTGCAAAATTATAGATAGATATAAATGTCAGAAAACATAAATAACCTAAACCCAGCAATAAACCAGTGTTGTGGGTAGTGGTGATTAACAATGCTTCATCTGAGAAACCCAGACAACTGAAGACTATTACATGCTACTTGTGTAAACTAACAATATGGCATGGTAGTATTTCGGAGGAAAAAAAGATGTAGCTATATGGCTAATTTGAATGACGCCTGCTAGTTGAGCCTTCAGAGCCTAATTAGCAAGGCACTGTCATGGTAAGACATGCTCCTAAATATAAGGATACAAGTTCAAATCTCAGCAGAATATCTTTCCTCATTATTTTACTTATTTATTTAATTTAATTTTATTTTCATGATATCAAGGACTGAACTGTATTTTTTTTTGATTTCTCTGAATATGTGGTTCCCTAACAGATTTGACGAGAGCCAGTGAACAAAATGATCCCAATCCCAATTGATTACAATTAATGCTATCATTTCATTATAATGATTGTTAGAAAGACATGAAACTTAAAACTCTCAGTCATACAAATGCAGACATTATTGGATTAAAAATGGCAGAAGCAAAACATTGTGCAGGAAATCTCAAAGAATCAATTAAAACGGTTATGCAATCAGCTATGATTTCATGAATTTTGTTATTGTCTGGATTCCTGAGATGAGGAATTATCTTTATCATACACTGACTTACTCAGACCAGTGTCCTCATCTTTGTTGTTTTAGTCACAATGTTTCGGCCATTGTACCCTCAGGCTTTCTACATAGTAGTTGGTAAACTTCTGGGAATTTCAAACTGAATTAACTGATACAAGATATCCTGTGACAATGAGAACAATCTAACCCTTGAATGAATAAAGGGTTCAGTTCTGAGCAAGTCAGTGTATAATATTCATGGATTTTAATATTGATGTTTTAGGTTTCTTATTGCTATTTACTATGAGCCATATTTTATTGTCATCATTACTGCTTTTCTTTTTGTTGCTTTTTCTTCTCTTTCCTCTTCTTTTCCTTGTATTACTGTTTTCTTTGTCATTTTTTCAACAATGATTATTTCTTGTTTGTCACAAAGAAGGAAATATTTTAAAACATTGTCTATCATTTAGATTAGGATTCCTAGATTTTGTGAAAGTAGTTTTTAGAAAACTTCTTCATTTTTTTTAGCCAAACCTCTACAGACTATGCATTGTAAAAATGATGTTTCACCATCATTTTATCAAGTAATAACAGTCAGACATAAAATAAAACCAGATATCTGTATGTGTGACATGTGTATGTGTGCATGTCTGTACATATAATTGTGCAGAGTCAAGGAAAGAGCAAGGCTAGGGATAACTCTAAGAGATAGAAAAAGATCAATATGGATCAGAAGGAGGACTAGAGTGAATGATTAAGCAACAAAAATGGAGATGGGCTGGACACCCAGCAAGAAGAGATGATAACAGATGGAGCAAAAGACTAACTGTATGGTGCCTATGTGATAGTAAACGCAGTAGGAAAAGACCAGACACAAGATGGAGGGATGAGATAGAAAGGTTTGCCGGTAAGACATGGCAGAAGTTAGTGCAATCGCGGTCGTCATGGGAGGAGATAGGAAAGGCCTTTGTCCAGCAGTGGACTTATAATGACTGATGATGATGATAATATATATAACAATAATACGTATAGTACGAATATTTGTGCACGTATATATAGTGAAAATGTATTCACTTATATATGTAAGTGTGTGCATGTGTATGTGTGCGTGAGTGCAAATGTGTGTATATAAAACTTAACTTAAGAAATTGTAAACCTTCTAAAAACAATTTAAAAGTTAATAGCCCTAAATCTAAAAATCAATAATCTTTTTTTTAAAAAAACATAAACCTAACTCCAGAATCTAAGAAACTGCAAACCTTCTAAAAATAATTCAACAGTCAAAGCTCAAAATCCAAAAATTAATTTAACAGCCAATAGCTCTAAGTCTAAAAAAATAATTATCCTTTTTTAAATAAAATCTATTTTTTTAAAAACAGCATAAACTTAACTTTAAAAATAATTTAACTGTTAATAACCTAAAATGTAAACATCAAAAAATCTTTCTTAACATATCTCCTCAGCCCTTCTGACCTCAAATAACCTATACTAGGGATAATACTACCAGTGGTGGCACATAGTCTGAAGATTGTGGAAGTGTGAAACTGGCTGTCACCATGAAGTGTTGATTTCTGTGTCTACACTATCTATATCTATACTTACATATGCTCTATCCCTGATATCGAGCACTCTTCCCCAATAAATAACACAACTCTCAAACACAATAGCAATATACATATATATATATATATATATATTCAATGGAAGAAAGAAGACTGAACTCGATTCCCTTACAGTGACAGACTGTTTCTCCGACTATCAATATATATATATATATATATATACGTGTGTATGTGTATATGTATTTACATATGGCTGTATGTGTGTGCATGTATGCATCTAATTTGGCTTTGGTCCTCTTGACCAAAACTAACATTAAGTTTCCTTCCTGGATTTCTTCCTGTACACTTCCATCATAGTGAATCACATCCAACTATAGCCGGCTTCAACGGAATCAAAGACTTCTCTCAATAATTTTAGATTTTGCAGCAACCATCTCATTCTGGCCACAGGGTTTTACTCATGGTTTTCTTGATGGCCAAAAAGTAAATGAACACTTAAATAAAAGAGAGAGTGTGTGTGTGTGTGTGTGTAAGAGAGAGAATTATGAATCTTTCTGCTCCTTTCATGTATTTGATGTTCTCCAGGGAATGGAGAGAAGAAGGAGGAGAGGAACTGGTGAGGCTCAGGGTGATTGTAATAAGAGGCATTGGCTGGTGTCCAGCAACACCAAATGTTCCACCAGGGCAAGGCAGCTGGCTTTGTGTTTCAATTGGGTCCCTTAAGTTCATCATGCTGCCAAGTTAGATTGATTCATCTCTGATAGGAAGGGCAGCAATCTTATTGGCAGTTTTATCTACTTCTCATATCTGTCACCTTGTGGCATTGGTCACTATTTCTTCCTGTCATGAATTTTGGCAACCTGTACTTTTTCAAAGAAAAAAATTGGAAGAAAAAGTGAAGAAATACTATACTTCTTCAATTTTTAGAAGTAATACCCATTCCCTTATAGAAGCATAATCATCATCAGCCAATAACAATAAATAGAAATTGTGTTGCTGCAAAGATTGATTTAAATACAATAAACAGAGGTGCAGTATTGTCTATATTCTTATCTATGTTCCTTATCAGTTACTTTGCAACATCAGCGCATACTTTTTATATTCTATATTTCCATCGGTTTGTACAAATATGGTGAAAGTTATGTGATTCTAACTGAAGAGGGTAAAGTAAGACAAAGATGTTTGAGTAACGTGCCATGAAAACTATCTGAATTATCATGCCAAGATTTATTTGGATTATTGAACTTTTTTTTGTCACTTTTATCATTACAACAATGTTATAGTCAATCCATTTGGCAGCCTTCTTCAAATGTACAAACAATCCTTAGGAAAGAAAGGGGTTTTTTTTCAAGAAATGACAGCAAACAAATGCATAGTGGCAAATATACTGATCGGATTGGCCAAAATATTGTGTTTATAACAAAAGCAACAATAAAGGAAAAAAAGAAACACACACACACGCATATATTAAGTTCATACAACTGTAAATGTTCATGTAAGATTTTGAATTAAATAAGATGCAGTAGTTGTGTCCAAAAATACCTTTTCTTTGGCAGCGAGGTTCTGTCACTCCAAGCTGGACTTTCACTTTGTGCTTAAAACCCTTTAAACGCCACTGTCACTGAATTACGACCCCCCCCCCACACACACACACACACTCAGTCAGTAGATGATATACAGTAAGAAATCTGCTGTGCATAGAACAAATAGGTGGCACACATATATTGGCATAATTCTAAAGTAAAATACTGCGGTTGTTCTATTCAGATATTTGCCATAATTTTGAAGTAAAAAGTGCTGTTTTTTTGTAAAATGGTAAGAAAGTTGTACTAAAAATTCTGAAATCCAAGATGGCCACCACCTGATGATGTCATTATATGCAAACTAAATAATAATATTTTTTCCAACATAAACCTTGTGCCATACTGAT
>VCCN01003854.1:8250246-8266775 GCA_006491835.1 Architeuthis dux | reverse complement strand
CTAGATAAATGACTCTTGACAATTGCCCCCTGGACAATTGCCCACCCCATCCCGATAAATGATTCTTAACAATTGCCCCCTGCATAACTGCCCAACCCACCACAATAAATGACCCCGGATAAATTCCCCACCCCACCACAATAAATGACTCTTGACAATTGCCCCCTGGACAATTTCTTGTTTGGCTTTACAGTTGCTATGCTATTCTCAGGGGGCAATTATCCTGGGGGAAGTTGTCCTAGAACCCTACTATGTCTTTGTCTCACTTCTGAGTTCATCAATTTTTAAGAAAAGGAGAAAACTAAACATGGATCATTTTTAGCTCATGTATTAAAAAAAGTGTCTGACTCTTGTAGTATCACATTATCAGGTGTGGATCCAGGGGGAGGGGCAATCAAGGGGGTTTGCTTGGGAAAAGCACAATTTAAAAATATTTTTTTAATATCTAGATGAAGAAATTTTATAAATAAAAAACCCAAATAATCCCAAGTAATCATAGATTAACGGGTTATACTTTTTATACCCTTCTGTACTTCAGGGGTCATGGGGAGATAACTCCTTTTGTCAAATAATGATATTTTTCATTTAATTTTATCCAATGAAGTATTAGAAATCATTATTATTAATTTTTATGACTACTTTTTACTTACAGCTGAACTTTAGGTATATATATTTATATTGTATACTTTATCCGAGCTCAATGTTTTAGTTGCTTTTTTATTCTTTTTAACCGACCATCCTGAATAAAAATTGCCATAAAAAAAATTCCCTTTTCACAGATTAAAGATATTTTTCATTCATTTTTATTCGATTGCTTTTTTAATTCTAACTGGTCTGAATAAAAGATATGATAAAAAAAACTTCCTTTTCATTGCTTTCTTCTGGTGTTCAGTTTATTTTTACAGGGAAAATCTCTTTATTTGACAGTTAATTTTAAAATGAATAAAGCCCTGAAAGAGAAGTTTTTTTTATCATAACTTTTATTTGACCAGTTAAAAATAAATTAAAAATATCTTTAATCCGTGAAAAGGGAATTTTTTTTATCGTAACTTTTACTCAAGACGGTTAAAAGAATAAAAAAGCAACTAAAAATTAAGCTGTAAGTAAAAAGTAGTCATAAAAATTAATAATAATGATTTATAATACTTCATCGGATAAAAATAAAATAAAAATATCTTTAATCTGTGAAAAGGGAATGTTTCTTATCGTCACTTTTACTCGGGCTGGTCAGTTAAAAGGAATAAAGAAGCAACTATAACATTGAGCTCGAATAAAGTAAATAATATAAATATATATACATAAAATTAAGCTGTAAGTAAAAGTAGTCATAAAAATTAATAATAATGATTTATAATATTTCATTGGATCAAATTAAATGAAAAATATCATTATTTGTCAAAAGGAGTTATCCCCCCAAGATGCCAGAAGTGTGGAAGTGCGGAAGGGTAGAAAAAAAATAACTGTAAATGAACCTTAAAAACAAAAATTTATTATTTTGTTTTTCATCTAATATAAGTAAGATGTCTTCATTCATTTTTTATTTATTGGTTCTGTGGTAAAGTTCTTTGATTAAATTTTTTACTTTACTCTTTTGTCAATTACAGTGCTAAGAAGCTTCGACACAAATGTAAGTGAAAAATTTATATTTATTTGTAAAAATATTTTTTCTCAAAATCCTGGATCCGCCCCTGTCAGGCCCATTTTCTTTCTTTCTTCGGCCTCAGAAAATCAATCCAAAATTACTTATTTTGTAAAGTTTGTTTCCATATAAAACTGTAGGTGATGATATTTTGATTTAGTTGACTTTATATTTATACATTTAAAATGTAAAGAAGATACATTGTTTTACTCAGAGAACTTAACTGAAATTATATTAGAGTTTTTTCATTGAAATAAATTTTTTTAAATGTTTCCTACTGATTAATTTTATTAGAAACAACTATTTTTTTATTAATTTTTTTAATCATGGTGTTATTAACTCAAGCATTTTTTTCTGAAAATAGAATTTTGGGTCACAGAGTATTTGTTCCTTCAAATTTGTAAAATACTTTTTCTGTGGTTTTAACTGCTACTATCTACAGATTATAACACTTCTTTGTACCTGCCTGAGGTTGATAATTTAACAGAGTCCCCTATCGGCACTGAAATAATGTTGAAATTAAAAGTTTAAAAGATTTGCAGAAGAGGGAGGAGGGGTTATGTTTGAAAACTCCCTTGGGCCCCCAATGGAGGGGTCCCTACAAAAGCTTTATAAATTGTAGTTCACCTACTTCATTTATACTGACATCATACAATTCCAAGGATATATTTGTACATGCATGAATTGCATAATTAATAATTCATGCTTTGGGGTGGTTTTTCATCAATTAAGTTATAGTGCATGACTATTTATTGCAAATTTTCTCAAGGAGCAAAGCCCCCCCCCCCCATCTCTAGCTATGTTACTGAAGATTTGTATATATAAAGTAATGAAGTTGGGTGATTGTTCTGTTCAAAGGTGATGAAGACTAAATCTGATGGACTAATTATTTCTTTTCTTTTTTCAGGCCAGGATCTCTCTGGATTTTGTAAGGCACACTCAGCATCCAAAGATCAACAAAAGAGGCCATTGCACAAACGATTCTCCTGCCCCAGGGACATAAACACCATTACAAGGTGTTTAAAGTCATCAAATATTGGACATATCCCCGATTGCACTCAGTGGATTGACCTACGGTCTTCAACTGGGGAGAATGAAGCAACTGAAACACAATTGCAGTCACAATTACAACACATGCAACCCAAACACATTTGATGCATTTACCACCAACTCTGAAAAAAAATACAAACAAAACTGTCTGTATGTATGTATGTGTATATATAAATATCTTAATTTATACATATTTGATTGTTTTATACAATATATCGCCTGACAAAAAAAAAAGAATGAAATTTTAAAGTTTTGATTTCTTCAAAAATGTTTCTAAAATACAATCAAAACTCACAAACCCTCTCCCTGATACTCATGTAATTTGAAAGCTGGTTAGATTATAGGCAATGCCTTTACCATTGGAGCCACTCACCTGAAGTTTCATATAGACTGATGACTTTACAAATCAAGACTATAAACCAAATTATGAACAGTACATTTCTTTTTTTTTATTGGGATTATTTTATCTTTAAGTGAATCTGCACAAGATCCATATCACAGAAAATACAGAAGGGCAGTCCATATGTGAGGCTATGTGCAACACACAAGTCATCAGATTACTTTGAAAAACAAAAATCTGTACCAGATGCTATAAAATGGGGAAAAAAACATGGAAGTATCTCACTGAAAATTTTAAAATTACAAGAAAGAGAAAAGGAAACCGTGATACTCAACAGGTCCATGATTTGTTGGATGCAGGAAAATAACCTCTTCTTTGCATTACCTCAAAATATTTTTCAAGTTAAAAAAACACAAACATACAACAAACAAAATATGAGAAATTTTTTATTATCTGTGATTTTTTACCAGGTTTCATATTTTGTACATGCATTTTAAAAAAAACTTTCAACAACGTCTGTGCACTTTTCATAATTTAAAAGATAAATATAAAAAATTCTGGCTAAATTTTCACCAAAGAAAAACTAATTTGAAATTTCTTGGAATAATCTAGAAAATTTGCTTGTCTTAAAGCTTACAAATAATAATGGCACATAGACAAGTGTCCCTCTACAACAGTGATCTTTGAATGGGAGTCACTTGGCTCCCAGGGGAGGAATTTCTTAGAGGGAGGAAAATATAATAGAAAGTATAAATGGGGAAGCAATTGAGGAGACCTGGCATCACAAGTGACCTGTGACTCTGAGAACCACAGCTCTACAATAAATTGAATTCTACTTGGTAGTAAAGCAGAAAAGATCTGCATTGAGAATATTCTGAAATGATTTTTTTAAAGTATTTCAATTGTCTGGAGTCTTTTTCTATTATTTTCATCAGTCAGGAGTCTTTTTCTATTTTAAGCATTCCCAATTCCAGTTCCCATTCAAGTAGATCATTGGGGTGCCATGCTGAGTACTACCCTTCATGGCATTTCTCAGGGCAATGGGAGTTACTTGGTAGTGCCCATCTCCTTTCCAATAAACATGAAACTGGTTTTACTGTCTTACATGGTACCTGCAGCAAGGAGGAATCCCTGACCTGACCTATTGTGGAACCAGTCTGGGGCTCCACTCCTGATTTTAGAATTGTCCATCTCCTAGACTGGTTGCCAACCAAGACTAGAAAGTCAAGTCTGCCCTATTTACCCATGGCTGGGGGAAAGGCATTAGTACAAAGTGAGCACCAACTGTCTCAGCCGGAAACTGAACTCAGTTTGCCAATTCCATTTTCTGTGCTGTTAACCATTAGGCAAACCTCAGGATTTATTATTAACTAAAAGACTATTTAATTCAGCTCTGTAATACAGGTTAGAATTCATTTTTTAATTTAATTTATTGAATTAATTTACATATTTCAGGAAATTACTGTATTTACATAATCTTAAGAATTACAATCAGAAAAAATATTATTAATATTGTTAAAAGCTTATAAAAATGTACATCCTGATTATGAAACCAGTAAGAACAGACCACCTTTCTGTCTGTCTTAAATCTTTGCAATGATAAGATCCATAATAATAATCACTGAAAAATGAAAAAGAAAGGAGCCATGTAACACATACACACACACACATACCATATATAGAGCGCACACACTCAAACAATATGAAAGCAAAATGGGAATGGAAAAAAAATGACTGACAATCGCATTGCGTATTGTGATGTTTTGTCTAAACTTCAATTTATGAAGAAAAACTTTTTATAAAAGAAAAAAAAAATTTTCTGGACATTTTTGAATGCTCAAAGTACCCCAACAGATGAATGTGGTGTCTCTATAACTGCAAACCAGCCTCACATGAAAAAAAGACGTTTTTGCTAGAAAGTAGCAACACATTCTGGAAAATAGCTTTAAAAAATCATATATATATATATATATATATATATATCCAATGGAAGAAAGAAAACGGAACTCGATTCCCTACATGACAGACTGTTTCACATTTTATTACGATTCACATACTGTCAGTGCTGATATCTTGATTTTCCTTCTTCCCAGTCAACAAAAAAGAACCAGAGCAGAAAAAGTTTTATTGTGAATAGAATGTTACCTAATTCTGTATTGAAACACATACATACATATCTATACTGTTAGTATATGTAGATGAACTTGTAAACATATTATCAAGATGAATGGGTAAAAAGACTTTAATTTTCACAAAAACTATTCCAAAGGGTCCTGTGCCTATCAAATACTGACTGCTGTGATTTAAAATGCTCTTATTGACTGGAGTGAAAAAGAACCCTGCAAAAATACAACAAGAATTATGCTATCATGCAGATGCACTGCACAATAAACAATACAAATCTCTATATATACACATACAAACTACCTGAGTAAAGACTGCAGTTTTAATATTATTTTTTTCCTTTTCACTTTTATTTTGTGTCCTGTTCACCTTGTCTCCACCAACTATTACCTACCTTTGACACACTGAGAGACCGTTAAGTTTTTAAACTAAGACGTAAGTTAAATTTGCATTTGTTTTAATCATAATGTTGTTTGTGACAATTTAAGCTATCGGATATTTTTTTCAAAAGATGCTCTGAATTTTGCAGCTCATATCAAATACTTTTCTCCTTATTCATAAAAGAAGACATCAAAAAACAACTTCCATTTTCTAAGAAAAAAGGTTTGTAATGGGTGTAAGTTATAAACAATACTTTTCCTCTAAACATTTTATTTAACAGACAAAATAATCCAGAAACTTTGTAGCATTTATGTACTTTTCTAAAATCTCAATGCATTAAGTCTACCATAGCTAATGCTTCTGTGTACAAATATAACAATTATATAACACAAGAATTCTTTCATGTGCCCAAATCTTTATTTTTATGATCTACTTATCAAATAAAAGTTAAATATGCTAAAGAAAAAATCCGAAAATGGCCGAGAGTTTCTAAAAAGAATTAAATTTTACTTACAAAGTTTATTGAAACCTTTTATTAGAGCTAACTGAACAAATATCTGTGAGATTAAAAATTTAAAAAAAAACAGTTTGGTTATTTTCAGGAGGTTTTACATGCATTCTTAAAAAATGAATATAAAAAAAAGATGGCTAAATTTTCACAAGAGTAGAAAATTGATTTGAAATCTCTTTGAATGAGTTTTAAGTTTCATGCCATTTCTAACAGCATAAGCATTAAATGACTCCAGTACCCATTGCCAGATTTAAAAGTGTGTCACAAACTCTAAAATCTGACAACATACCTCAGAATTAATGTTTCTTACATTGTGAAGAAGTAAGAGTTAATTTTTAATAGAATTGATTCCATCAATTTTATGCTTCTCAGTTATCTTAAAATTAAAATATGACTAATTTGTGAGAAATAAAAGCCCCAAGATATTTACTCTTATTTTTATTCAAATGACTTGACTAGAAAACTTTCAAGCTAAAATAATTTAAATTATCTCCCAAATTTTGATATAACGATACGCATTATAATTTAATGTGTATTTTATATACTGAGGTTAGAAATTTTCAATAGAATCAATGGTTTTGAAAATTTGAGCTTAAACTTTAAAAATTAGAATTTAATACCACTTATCCCTTATTAGAATGATGAGAAAGTATAGTTTTTCATAAAATACTTGAAACTGTTTCCTGTGAATATTGATGATTGTAAATCTTCTCGTTTGCAAACCTTGTTTCATAATTTTGTCTATTGTTTTCAAGATAATTATCAAACTAGAGTGATTTATGTTTATTTTTCAATGAAATCTTTTTTTTTTTGGTATTTCTGTCAACTATTTTCCTCGTTTCTGCTTTCCATTTCCTAGCTTTATACCGATTCAAGGGAGGTAACTCAGTAAGGAATAATGTGAGGATGTTCTATCCTAACTGGATGCCGCCCACTTATGACTTATTGCTAGACTAAGCTAAATTTAGTAGCGAATATTTTTCAACTAGTTCAACATGAAATTACAATTTTTGATTTAAGCGTTACAATTTTCCTGTGTTTTTCAAAAAACTACTTTTAATCTTTAATTAATATTTTGTCTTTAACCAATATATTTGTTGATTAATCAGTAAAAATTCCATTTAAATGATTTTTACTACATTTTTAATGCAAACATGGAAAGCCTTTTAACTCATGATTTTTTGTATTTTATACTTGTATAAGTTTAAGCTGTGTCATAATAGAGCTTAAAGACAACTTGGCAATGATGCTGCTGGTGAATGAACAGTAAGATTTTGGTTTCAAAAATGTGCAAGTGGAGATTTCAGTTAGGAAAACCAGGAGAGAGGTTGTTAAAAGCAATCAATCACTGATAAAGATTTGAAGACTGTGGAAAAATTGATACAAAAACCTCAGTAAAAAAAAAAACTCCCAGTAAACTTCAATGTGTCAATTAGAACAACTTCAAATCATTTAAGAATGACTGTCAAGAAAAAAACACCCAATCAATTGATTCCATTTAAAGTGATAAACAAAAAATCAGATAAATGGAAGCTTGCATTAATCAGGTTCAATGCTATGAAAATTATCCATTTTTGCATTATATCATAACTTGTGTTGAAAAATGGATTTTGTATAAAAACTGGAGAAGATCTGTACAATGGCTGGATGCAGATGGGAAGCCAAAATATAAACTGAAACTATGCTATCATCCATGGAAGGTTATGGTTAATGTTTGGCAGCATGGAAGTGATCTAATATATCATAGCTTCCAACATTTAATGCATATAGATATGTAAACCAACTTGAAAATGTGCATTAAAAACTTAGTACTCAATTTGGTAAATAGAATAGATAACATACACCCTCACGTAGAAAAACTGATGCTACTAAAGTTGAATCAATGATGTTACTAAAGTTGAATCAGTTGAAGACAAAGACTTGCACCCTACCTATTCACCCAAACTCTCTCCTATGGATTATCATTTTTCCATATTTCTTAGAGGCAAGAACATCTCTAATTAGGATCAAATTGAAGAAGCCTTCAATAAATTTCATCAGGTATTCGAATGAAGAACTCTTCAGGAAGGTAACTGTCAACTTGCTGCCACAGTGAAATAAATGTGTAGAGAGAGAATATTTTGATTGAATTTCAATTCATTTTTGTTTAAATAAGTTGTCACTTTCATGCTGAACAACCCAATAGTTGTAGAGCATCTAAAAAGTAGGTTCTTAATTTGAATTCTTTTAAAATATTTCAAAATTCAATTAAAGATTTATTTATTTGTTGATGCTAAGAAATTTAAATGCAAAAAGATAAATAAGTATTGAATTGGTCCTGGTATGTATAAATTCAAGGGCAATAACTCCTGTTGGAATAAAGCATGAAAATATGAAATTGGTGCATTTACAGTCATAAGTATTACATGCTATTATTGAGATACTTTTGTTACAATATACGCATATGTAGGTAGATCAATGGGTCCACAGCCTAATGAAAAAAGCATTTATTTTACACAACAAATATTTATTTTTCAACATAATCTCCTTCCTTGTTGAAGCACTTAATTCAGTGGTGAATATTAATCACATAGATTGAACATTAGACAGTGAACATTTCAGATCAAAATTCAGGCTGCAGACTTATTGAAGCTCCCTCATGCATGCAATCGTATGTACAATATAAATACAACATATGTACAATATAAATACACATGAATTGAAATATGGTTATATATATATATGTACAACTAAAATATTATTTGTAAATATTGAAATACTAATAAACACTGTTACAATACATGTGTATGTGTAACATATAATGTGATTTTATCAAGTGAAAAAATCATGCAGATTTCTGTTTTACACGTTTTTTAGAAATAAAAATAAATTCTTTAATTGAAGAAATTCCAGATTTGCAAATCAAATACATGAGATTAGTTTTATTCAGACTCAACTGGTCCCGTGTCACGTCACATATGAGGCAATGATTTTGTCTCCATTTCTCAAACAATCCATGGAGTCGCAATTATTGTTTCTGTAGCAATTGTGAGTTTTTACGGGGTCATGGTATTAGCCCAACACCCAAGATGGACTGCCTTACAGGGTTGAAGGGCTCCATCTGCCCTACTATTTTACCCATAGCTGAGGGCCAGGAAGTGGATTCATGCCTTTCCCAAGGGCATTAGTGAAAAGTGAATGCAAATAGTCCCAGCCAGAGTTTGAACTTGGTTTGCCATGCCGTTAACCACTAGGCCAACTGCACCTCCTTTGTTTTATCCTGTATCTATCTTATTTATTTTTTTGATGATGAATACAATCAACATATCCCACAAAACTTATCCTAAAATTTCTAAAAGGTTAACCTATTAACTTTCTGCAATACCTGGAACCTCTAATCCCAAAATTAGATTTAATATGTTTTTGGCTTCAGGCATTAACTCTTAAATTCATAAATACTTGTAATTGATAGTGGAACACTTCAATGAATAGCATAAAATAGTGGAGCTCTTCTGTGAATTGTATCAAAAAAGATAGTAGAATTCACCAAATGGTTAAAGGGAGATAATTTTAATCACAAGTTATTTCCCTTGTAATTGACATTCTATTTTCTTTGCATGAATTTAAGAGTTAAAACCTCACAAAGATAAATTTGAACTTAGAAATCCATCCATGTTTGTTTCAGATGAGGTGACCAGGGCTTCTAAAAGCCAGTGGTTATCTCTGCTGAGTTTTCAGGTAATTTTAATTTGGAATGTCTTTTATAGCTTCATAAAAATGCTGATTTTAGCAATAAAGTTATGAATCAGTTTTGTATTATAGTGCAATAATAAACTGATTACCCTTCATTTTATCACAAGTATAAGCTTTTATGAGTATATGATAATAATATATGATAATAATTCCTCCGATGCGACCAGGCATATTGGGCAATAGTTTTGTCTCCATCTGAACAATCCATGGCAGCATCTACATGGGGGATTTTTATCCAAATGCCCTTATATTTTACCCATAGTTCTGGAGAGAAGTGAATTCATGCTTTTCCCAAGGGCATTAGTGCAAAATGAACCTAAGCAGCCTCCGCCGAAACTCGAACTTGGTTTGCCTATTCCATTTTCCGCACCTCCATTTTTCTCCCTTTTCCATTTCTCCTTTCTCTCCTTTTCCTTTTTTTTTTATTGCATTATGAATATATAAGAAGAATAATTCCACTTTCTCAATATCTGAAGCCTGATTTCCATAGATTATTGTACATAATAGATCAGGGGTTTTTCTGCTAATAAGAATTAACATACAACTTTATTTTCAGATAATAGAACCAAAAACACTTTTACTAATCTTTATAAAGGCCCAATCCCAAATTTTCATGAATATATTCAGAGTTTGCTCATGTACTTTGGAAATTGGAAATAAGAAAGTTTAAGGTGCCAAAAAACAAATTGTACATATTTGCATTCTTGGTTTCATTCCAACTAATATCCTCATATCTATTGGTTATTTTTGTCACAATGTTCCAATCACAACCATCTTTAAGGCAGCACAATAAAAGAGAGGGTAGCAACCTGTTCATTACTATAAATGACTTGGATATTTGAACATATCTAGAAAACAAAATGGGACAAGAATGTCCCCAAATAAAGCAGCCAAGATGAGGATATTGTATTGCAAATACTGATGATATCACACACAGTTCCAACCACAAAAATATATTTATATATAAATTAATGTCATTTGATCAAAATAAAATATGGATTATAAAAACTTTTCAGAATGTTTGTTTTTTTTCCACTAAACTTTTTCTTTACATTTGTTTTGATTTGTTAGGAATCTAAAACTTCAAAAGGTATCTTTCCTATTACGATAGAAATTTAAAAACAAACTTAAATCTTACAATGAAAGGATTGTTTGTTAAAAGAACTTGAATGAATAAATACATTTTTATCATTTATCAGCTCTTACATGTAGAGAAAACAAACTTTATTCTAAATAAATTCTCTTGATTTGAATTATCTACATTTAAAAAAAAATTATTCATGGATTAATATTTTAACATCTTAAAGGGAGGCTGACTGGTGTTCTACCTTCATATGTGTTATTGTAGGATAAATATTTAATTTTTCTATTTATCTACAGCGTTGGTCACAATTATTGGCACCCTTGAATTTTTTGTATAACCTATAAAATATCTTCAGAAATAAATTGAAATCTACCAAATTTGTAGCTTGCAAACATTCAAGAGTGGGAGAAACTACTAGCTGATAGGTGCAAGAAGCTTATAGATGGCTACAAGAAACGTTTGAAGGCAGTCATCATTGCCAAAGGGTGTGCAATGAAATATTAAGGAAGGGTGCCAATATTACTGTCCAGGTCATATTTCTTTTATTTCTTCTTTGAAATTACTACATGAAAGTTGAAAAATAATGGGTTTTCTTTGTTAAATTACTTTGCACATCCTAGCAAAATATTCTGATGAAACAAATTTGGTAGATTTCCATTTATTTCTGAAGATATTGTACAGGTGATATAGAAAATTGAAGGGTGCCAATAATTGTGACAAGCACTGTACAAGAAGAAGACTTAAATCTTCATAGATTCTCAGATGTGAGTTTTAAAGTAGTCCTTGTAGGCACCAGGAATTTGTCCACAGAATAGCATTTTCTTATTGTATTTAAAGGCATTAATTAATGTTTGTGGTTTACTCTGAAGTGCCACAGCCCTTTTTGGAAAGGCCACCGGAAAGAAATGACATTGGGTTGTGTTTTGTATCAAATGGAGATTCAAATAAATATCCAGTCCAGTAACAAGAGAGACAACTCCAGTTTTACTTGAAAAGTATAACATCTGAATTACAGGTCTATATTCTCTTATCCAAAATTGTGAAAACTGAAAATCTCCAAAAACCAAAAGATTTTTCGTGGAAGTTGTCTGCACACCAAAGTTTGGCAAAACTTGACCCAACATGACTGATGCTTAACCCATTGTTGGGTCAATTGTGTTTCAGCACTCCTACAAGTCAGACGTGCCTTTGTTGCTCCCTGACACGTCTCACTATATTGTGTTAAGCTTAGTTTGAGACTGTTTATGTTTGAAGTTTTACAATATTATTTATAACCTTTATTTATCCCACTCAGTGTGAATATCCATAAAGTTCACTGCAGAAATATTAATGTTTTTGACATTACTCATAAATATTGCAATGTACCAATACATCACTTGGCCTCTTGAAAACTTGGGTTTTAGTACTGGCTAGTTCCAGGATATACAGTATGTATATACTACCATTCTAAAATCTGAAAAGTTCCAAGTTCTGAAATGTGTCTAGTCCCGAGGCTTTCAGATAAGACATTTTTGTTTACTGTAGAATAATGGTAAGAAGTAGATGTATGTTTGCCGATTCCCTTTGTCCTTACTAAAATGTGATTGATTAAAAATGTGTCAAATATATGGAATAAATAATTTGTTTTTTGATGATAATAAGATTTAAATTACTATGCATAAAAAGTAACCCTGTGTCGGTATCAGTACACACTTCTGATCCACTTTGTGCCATCTTCAAGATAAAATTACCCATCATCAGTTAATTTAGGGAGATAGTCATAAAATTCCTTTTATGGTAGGCAATGCTGGGTCATCTTGCTAATAACCAAACTAATAAAACTGCAGGAAAAACAATTAGTGATCATCAGGAATTTCCCTGCTGACATAGGTCAATATTTGGAAAACAACACAATTTAGATATCATCTTAATCAATAGATATCAACTTAATCAATAGATGGGATGGTGGATGTAATGATTATTGATATCTTTATGACAACAGATTACAATAAAACAGAAAGGGTAAGTACTGTGGCTCATCTTGTAACAAATCATGTTCGTGTTTCTAAACAGGCATTTAGAAGTAGAACAATACTCTTTCATACTCAGTGGCCACTATAATTATTTGAATATGTGTAAAATCCATAATACTTGAAAAGAAAGTTTTTTTTATTTAATCATGGTTTGAAAATATAGTTCTCTTTGTTTAGAGTAAAGCAACATAATACCATACAAAAGCCATAGACTTGTTTTTTAGTATGCATGTGATATATATATATAATTGCGGCTTCGATGATTTGGCATATCATTTTGTCATGGATGTGTTTGACACATCATTGCAACTACTGACACCATTATATATATATATATATATATATAATGTTTTTTTAGATGAAAATTTGAAAGCATCTAGGTTGTAGTGTACTTCAGAATAAAAAAACTGGATAACTTGAATACGCATATAATAATTAAGGCATCAAGAAATATCTGTCAATTCATTGTATATTGTAGTTGCTACAAAGAAATTAATTTGCTCGATACATTTTCACTAATTCACTGAATGAGTTTGAAAACAAACAAGTTATATTATTTATTTATTACAAAAATTAAATTATTTTTTGTGTTTGCAGGTACTAAATACAGTCTATATAATATATAGATTGTATTTGGTATATATATATATTTAGGCTCTCATAGCCAAAAACCATCCAAAGAAGTACCAAATATGATTAAAACAAGTTGCTGATTGATAGTGAAGTGAATAAAAACATATAGTCGTAGCTTTTATAGTTTTATTATGCTCAATGTAGCAGTTGTGATGGCCTTTGAATAATGTCCCTGGGTTATTATTTGGTCCATTTTTTCCACCCAAATTTAGCTGTTTTTCCGTTTTACTGCCCTGGGTGATCTTACGGTAGATCTTACAGTAGATCAATAGCTTCAGAAATAAATGGATATCTACAATATTTTTATCATTAGAATATTTTAATAGAATATCCAAAGAAAAAAAAAATCCAATATCCAAAACTTACATGTAGTAATTTCAAAGAAGAAATCGAAATTATGATCAGGACAGTAATATTGCACTATTCCTTTATATTAGGATATAACCTAATATAAAGGAATGAGTTCCTCTAAATGTTTCTTGCAGCCATCTATAAGCTTCTTGCACTTGTCAGCTGGTAGTTTCTCCCACTCTTTCTTTTTAATTTGTTCAAGCTCTTGGATTCCTGCAGTGTATATATGTGTATGGTACACATTGAAAACATTACTCCAGATTTCTGCTTTCTCCAAATATTTTCAATGGGATTAAGATTAGGACGTATTGCTGGACAGTTTAAAACAGTTCATTTTTCTGTTTCGACCATGTTTGTGTTCTTTTGGATGTGTGCTTTAGGTTTTTTGTTTTGCCAGAGCACTCATGTTCTTTGAACCAAATCTAGTTTTCTCAGACTGGGAAGCACATTTTGCTCTAAAATCCCTTAGTGATCCTTTGATATGGCCAAGGGCATCGGTACCAGAGGCAGCAAAGCAGCCCCATAATATTATGGATCCTCCACCATGTTTAACATTGGGTAGGGTGTTCTTTTCCTTTTAAGCAAAAGCCAAGAAGGACCTAGTTGCTGAAAAAAAAAGAAGGAATGACTGATCTTTGCCAAAGAATACCTGGACAAACAACAATCCTTCTGGGCAAATATTCTGTGGAGAGATGCTACCAAAATAGAGCATTTTGGCAATGCACACCAGCAATTTGCTTATTGACGATGAAATGAAGCTTATACAGGTTATACAAAAAGTTCAAGGGTGCAAATAATCCTAACCAGCACTGTATATCTTAGTTTTTATATTTATACTGTGTTTGTTATGTGGATGTAATGGAATCCGACAGAATGGTAGATGTAATTAGACATTGTGGAAATCAAAGATTGAGAGAAGCATGTTATGTCTCAAACATATTTATTATCATGAAGATTAGTCTTTATGCATTTTGTTGCTTTGAGCGACTTCATCAGAAGTGTGAACACTGCAGAAAAGAGAAGAGCTCACTTCTTTCGACTATCCCAGCATGAATGGCTGCACCTTTCTGCAGTGTTTACACTTCTGATGAAGTTGCAGCGATGAAATGCATAAAGGCTTATCTTAATGATACTAAATATGTTTGAGACATTGTCTAATTATATCTATCATTTATATTATCTGTATACAGAATAAGCTGCTAATTGTGGTCACTTTTAGATAACGATAACTGGATAATAACATTAAGCAAAGTATATCAATGAATAAGTTACTTCTCTCAGTTTTTCAAGTTTCTACTATGAATGGTTAGGGCTGGGCGAAGTCCAGATACATAGATAGATACATAGATAGATACATAGATAGATACATAGAAACATATAAATGTCAGAACACATGAATAACCTAAACCCAGTGTTGTGGGGAGTGGCGATTAAAAATGAAACAATAATCACAATTGTTAGAAACTGTCAACGAAAACTAACAACGTAGGTTTCTTCAGTTTTTGAGCTGGTCTGGCTGATTGGCTATGTATGTGTGCATACAGGCTGCACCAATGGAGCTAGTGGGCTGAAAATTTAAACATTTACTCCTTATTATATCTAGAAAAGATCTTTTCCACCCCCACCCCCCCACCAAATAGGTTTTTAGTGGGGGGTTCAATTTACAATGTAAGTTCATGCTAAATTGATCTCTTAGTTGCCGCATTCATGCTTGTTTCTTTTTAAATTCAGGCTTTTTAAGTGATCATTGCCCAATAAAAGGCGAGACAAGTAACTTATTCATTGATCACCCTATATTCCAATTTTTTAAATGATCACCCCCCACATGGCATGCTGCCAAAAGATGCTGCTCTATACAGTTTCTATTGAGTGACTAACCAGACCTGTATTTTAATGTTGACTGCGTTATTCCCCATAACTGCCCAGGTTGTAGTAACAGTTAAAAGCTGCTACAGTTATACATACATACATACATACATATGTTTGTATGAGTAATAATTTTTTATATTGGTAGGTGCCTATGTACATATAAGATCTTTTTGTATGGTGTGCCTGAATGGTCCTCCCTGTGAGCTGATTTATCTAATTTGCAGTTATACATCTAACCTCTCCAGCAAATATACAGTCAGTGGCTCCATTCAAAGCAAGAATGGGACAGAACATCTCAGAACAGAGTTGGTCATTCTCTGACATTGACTCTGACCTTCGGACAATGGTCACTCATAAATTCCAAAAGTATTGATTTCTTCCCTCTGTATTTTAGCCATATTGATTTGCGCGTAACTGAATGGGTTGGTGCCTGTTAAACAAATCTAAATTTGTAAAGAGGCTGAAATTAGTGAAACCATTGATGAGCAAGTGCACTTTTTTGCTTATGTAAATGTATGTGTTTACATATACAGTATTGCCAATAAATGAGTACACCCCTACCACTTTTTAATAGAAAGTTAATTGTCTTCTAAACCAAACATAACAGGATTTTATTATTTCTAGTGGAATATTACAAAATTAAAAATGGATATTATCAGGTATTAATTATGACCAAACTCTACAGCATTGAAACTGTTGCCAAAAATATTTTTTCATAGTGTTGTACTCATCTTTGAATGGCAA
Source organism: Architeuthis dux (assembly GCA_006491835.1). Taxonomy (NCBI): domain Eukaryota; kingdom Metazoa; phylum Mollusca; class Cephalopoda; order Oegopsida; family Architeuthidae; genus Architeuthis; species Architeuthis dux. The sequence goes on along the minus strand of VCCN01003854.1, from coordinate 8,250,305 downwards.
CATATTCATAATTTTGACAACAGAGTTTCAATGCAGTAGAGTTTGGTTATAAATAATAC
>VCCN01003854.1:8065724-8079936 GCA_006491835.1 Architeuthis dux | reverse complement strand
AGAGTGCTCAATACCTAATAAATACAAGTAGAGCTAAAATTTGTTTTGGGAAAAAATTAAGATCACCAGTAACTCTAATTAGATAAACTAAATAAATGGGGCCCTGTAGTTGCCATGGGGCCCTAAGCCGCGGGCTGGCTCTGTATATTATATATTATATTTCTCAGATCCACTTTTAACGCGGTAGATATAAATATTCCATCAATAAATCTAAAGAAAACAGTTATTTCTATCTATGATTGTTGTTTCCCATCCATCGACCTCATGTTTCATCTCTAACTGATTAAAAAAACAAAAAACAATAAAAATAAATTTAAAAAACAAAAGGATAAAATGATTTTTAGATTTGACTACTATTTACTATACCTTCATCTTAATATTTAGTTGTTTTTATCAATGGGTTACAAGACTTCATCTAACAATAGGAATAAATAATAAAATAAAATGATATTTGTTTGTCAAGAGTAATTTTTTTCTCTTTCCCTTCCTCTTTTCATTTTCCGCACTTTTTCTTTGATCTTTTTCCCCCATTTCTCTTCAATCAATCAAGAATCAATCAAAACAACACTCCAATTTGACCAACCAACCAAACTCCACCAAAACAAACCAATCTAAGGCTTTGTTTGATATTTTAGAATTTGGGATAGGTAGGCCGGGTGTTTCCCCTTCTCCATCCATCTCTGTCAATTTTTTAATCCCCTTCGCAAAATAAAAACAACTTTCCTGGACTGACTTTGTTATTAAACAGACAGTACAAAAAAGAAAGAAAATATTATGATTGATTCCCTGCACAAACACAACACCAGTAAAGATCACCAAAAATTTTCAAAAAGATTTTAAGATTTCTACCATCGCTATATATAAAATGATGTAGCACCACCAAATGTCAAATCTTTAAGTCAGATCAAAGAGTCTGTAAAACTTTATTAAAAAATTTCCAGCATCCAAGTAATCTGCTTCTTTTTCCCAACTAACTCAGTCAGAAAGAAAAGCTCAAAATTAATTGTAAAGATCATTGTATGTGGTTGGTTTGAACTAATTTCCACATTCTTGTTCTTTGTTGTTTTCACAACGTTTGATCCGTTTACCCTCCGGTCTTCCTTGCGTGTCTGTTGTGTTCTAGAATGTTGTAGAATCTTATTCCATGGGAGTATGTGTATTCCCTCTCATATACATCATGTCTGGTTTTTGCATCTCTTTGTTCTTGGAAATGTCTCCAACTGATCTTTGATCAGTCCTTGGTCATGTTTTCTTCCACTGGGATTTTTACTTTTGTGAGGTATCCTGTTTAGGTAACGCACTAAATAACGGTTTCTTTTCAATTAAATCATATTGTGGAGTTTTTTTTATGTTGGCAAATGGATAGGTGACATCTATACTCTGTCTATTTTAGGAAATATACCCTGTGTATTTGTATGTGTTTCTCAATGTGTATCTCAAGAAGAACAATATTAGTTTAGTGAGGTCAACCTATTGAGTGGTGTTTTGAGTTCCTGTTTTGATTATTGTTCTGAGCTCTGGACAACAGGAGTTTGGGTGTGCTATTTTTAGAAGCACTTCCTGCTTGTCTAGACAGTTGACCATGGGGTCAACCTCAGCTTCCCAATTTGCTGTACTTTTAGGCAGAATCACCAGTAAAAGTCAACTTGTGAACGAAGCTGGTTGCACCTATTTTGGCATCTTCTAAATCAAGCATATCTAAAGATCAACTGAATCTTCTAAATGCTAACCACACTCTATTCTATTTTTCCTCCCTATCTTCTCAATTACTAACCAGTACTAAAGCCACTAACTAAAGCTAATACTTAAGAAGAAACAGACAAACTAAGAACTTGACTGATCACCTTGTGTTTCTACATAGAAAAATAGAGACTGTTGCATTTGATAACTTGTTCCAGATAAGGGCGGATCTGTTTGAGAAGAAATGTTTTCTTACCCTGGTGGCTGTTTGAATTTATAGCTTCTTGCTGTGATCTCTGGTTGTACTGCTTAGTGATGGCTGTAGCATGATTTTATCTGGACAGATGCATATCATCTTTAAGTATCTAAGATGGATCAAAGTTCAAGAAGATTTCATGTTGTTTTATGTTCTTTATGTTATCTGTGTGTCGGATTGGCCAGATTAAGCTTAATGGGCACCTGAGGTACTGGTTAACTTAGGGACCCCCTACCCTAAAGATACAAGCAAGGAGGTTCAAATTGGGTCTAGTCAAAAGGTTAATGTAAAAAGAAAAAAGATTTTCAGGCTATGGCCAACTCGGGTTCCCTAAGTCCGCCCTGAGGCCCCTTAGATTTGGGAGCCTGAGGCCTGTGCCCTGTGGTTAATCCAGCCTTGCTGCACAATACTTCTAACTTGTGTAGAGATGTTTTTTACACAATATATGCTAAACATTTGACTAATGCATAAAATATTTGGCTTAGTGTTTAATTGTGATATTTTTTGTTTGCATGGTCTTTTTTTATTATTATTCTCAGTGTTTCAGTGATAATGAGTAAAATTCCACAATTTTACTCATTATCACTAATTATCATTATCATTTTAATTATTATCATAATTATCATTATGTTCTTTTAATTTCTCTGCCCAATTATTAATGATTTCCTTCCTAATAAACATGTTTGTCTAGATATTTGGGTCGATACCACAAGCTAAAAACTTGACCAATTTTTATATGTTAAAATACCTGAAAACTATTGTTTTTCACACCAAACCTTGAAGCCTTGCATTTTCTCTGTATGTGTGTGTATTATAATAAGATCATCCAGAAGAAAAACCAACTTCACATTTTTTATGAGAAAATAACTGAGAATTTTTTAAAAATTCCTTTTTAAATGGGTAAAAAGAAAAACAATAACCATTTCATTTGGACAGGAGTGGAGTCCCTAAGGCAGTCTGGTAAAATCTATCTCTTTCCTGGCATCCCTGTGCAATGACCCTCCCACTTTAAAAACATTCATGCACAGGTTGCTGTGCAAAAGATTCAGGTCCATTGTTGACAGCACAACCACAGGCATCATCAGAACAATGATCAACCAACTAATTTGAGTCCTCTTCAATTCAATCAATGGATCAAGTTTACATCAGGCACCCTGAAAATTGTCGAATCAAAAAGGGACACATTTTGCCTCGACATCAGTATTGTTCAAAGTTACTCACATTCAAAAAAAAATAGTTTTTTTTTTTTTAACTAACAAATTATCGAAGTTACTAAGATACCCTCTCCCGGAAAAAAAAAAGTATTTTTGGTGCTTTCAATCCAACTATTCTTCATAAAACTAGGTTTTGGCTTTTATAGCGATTAATTTTAAATTTTACAGTCAATCAGTAACTGTCATCTTAGAGATTCAACAATTTTCGGGGTGCCTGATGTAAACTTGATCCATTGATTGAATTGAAGAGGACTCAAATTAGTTGGTTGATCATCATTCTGATGATGACTGTGGTTGTTATGTGGACAGTGGACCTGTATTTTTTGCACAGTGTCGAGGCAAAATGTGCCCATTTTCGATTCGATAATTTTCAGTGTGCCTGATATAAACCTGATCCCAATCAATACTTATAAGTAGAATTTTACAAAATTTAACTTTTCAAAAACAGATATCTATGATCTTTGTCATCAAGTTAACTTTGCACTTCTAATCTCTTCCAATCTGAAGTACAGTAAAGGTAGCTATGTGGTAAGTGAATAAGTTGACTTCATGGTTACAAGATTTCAGTAAAAGAAAAATACAGATTACTTATTATAATATGCTTTTACAATTTTTGGAAACATTGTCTCTTTTTCATCCTCTTTTCCAACTACACCTGTTGCACTTGATGAGAAATTATCAGCATTAAAGAAGATAAAGAAAAAGAAGACATCGGCTTGTAAAAAGATAAGTGAGTTTTAAGAAACAGTTTTGGTTATGGAAGGAGAGACAACTCATTGCTTTCCCACTGATTAAAGATGAAACACAAAGCTGCCATTAGATATCAAAAAGCTGCCTATAAAATGTTACATGTGCAGAGGTACATCAATAAGTGCACAGCCTAATGATGAACAAGCATTTAAGTTACACAACAAATAGTCTGGAGTTGACTTACTACCATGGCAACAAGAACAACAAGAACAATCCTCACCTAATTCAAGGGAGTAAACTCTTCACTGTTTGTCTGTCCCATCATGTTAAACCAAATCGATATATAAAACTAAAATTTCCCTACCATGATTTGAAATCACGATCAAGTGATCAGTAGGCAGTTCTCTTACTGACTGAGCCAAACTGACATGTCTTACATATCTACAAGAATTTATGTTAGAAATACGCAAGGGTTTATTTCATTCTAATAAATAAATACATTTATAAAATGAACATTTCCCTACCGTGATTTGAAATCATGACCAAGTGATCATTAAGTGGCTCTCTTACCGACTGAGCCAAACTGACATGTCTTACATATCTACAAGAATTTATGTTAGAAATACGCAAGGGTTTATTTCATTCTAATAAATAAATACATTTATATTAAAAATTATATTTTTATAATTTTTATTTTTTATTTTTTATATATACAATACAAAAGTTGCAGTAATCATCTTCAGTCGGAATAGAAGTAGGAGTGGTGTTTGACAGCAGCCAGACTTGTTCAACATAATCTCCTTCCTTGTCAATGCACTCAATTCAGTGGTAAATATTAATCAGATAGATCAAACATTTTTTTTGTCTGAATTTCTGATATGATGAATTATCATTATTATACACTGATTTATTTGGACTAGTGTCCTTATCTTGGTTGTTATAGTCACAACATTTTCGACGTTGTACCCTCCAGCCATCTTCAGGTATCTGTCGTAGTTAGTAACCTTCTTGAAATTTCGAACCAAACCATTTATTCAATCCACGTTAGATTGTTCTCATTCCACTGTCCATGTCAAATGATATCTTGTATCTATAAATTCTTCCTAGTTAATTTGTCCTTGCAATGTCACTTGTTTGCCTCTTCCCACCAGAGTATATGACCTTTTTGCACTACCTGACCCAGGGATCCACCCTTGTATATAGGTTTAAATATTATTGAACATGTTTATATTTCTATATTTATTTTCAAGTTTCTAACCCTTATCTGCATGCCTTGTCTGTTGATATGAAACATGGTTCTTAGCACTGTCTTCATGATTACTTTTTCAAATCATACTTATATGACAAATACAATTAGAATATACACATTACTTGTTTTTGTTATTTTGCTATGCTTGTGCTTCAAGAATTTCTTCAACCTCTCCAGAGATAAATTTCCATTAATGAAGCCCACATTATCCTTGATAAGCTAATACTTCTTCTGGTTCTCTTTTTCTATCCCAGGCTTATTGGCTTAGTGTCCCTTATCTGTTGTAATGATTTAATCCAGTCAAAATATGGCTTTGTCATTGCCTAGTATTTCTGGGGATTATGTTCATATCAACAAATATTTGGACAAATCATCCTGTCTATTTACTTTTACTTATTGTTTCATCGTAACTAATAAAAGAACAGGTCTGGTTATTCACTAAGTAGATACCGTCATGTGACCAACATCTTTTGGCAGCATGCCTTGTTGGGGGTGATCAATTAAAGAATTGGAAAAAGGTGAGAGCAATGAATGAGTTACTTCTCTCGCCTTTTGTTGCATCACTAAATAGTCCGAATTTTCAAAAAACAAGCATGAATGCTGCCAGACACAAACTAAAGTTGAACCCCCTCAAAAAACCTATTTTGGGAGGGAATTTTCAACTAAAAAAACGTTTTTTCTAGACATAACAAGGAGTAAATGTTTAAATTCTCAGCCCTCTAGCTCTGTTGTTGCAGCCTGTACACACAACACATACATAGCCAGCCAGCCAGCCAGAGTGACCAATTAAAAGCTGAAGAAACCTATGTTGACAATTTTGGTTGACAGTTTCTAATTGGTTGTTTATGTTGAGGATTTCTGTGGCAACAAATCTCCTAAGAGTTTCAGTTATCTACAAAGTAAACTAATAATATTCTATAATATAATCACCTCATGTTCATTCTCATTTGTAAATGTTTATTATAGAGAAAATAAACAGAGAGTTTGTTATTTAAACTACAATCTTATTATGAATTCTATTGTAATTGGTAATTTCTGTTGCTTTGCTAATGGAATACCTAAAGCTGTGTTCTGTATCAGTATATTTACACAGTGATTTGAAAGGTTACCACAAGGTATTATTAACTTGCTGGTATTCATTTTGGGTAAAAAACGAAATTGACACATCAGCAACAGTAGTAGTAGTTGTAGTTATATTATCAGCAGCCAGCAAACGAACCCAGAACATCCAATTTTGTGTTTGTGCGTTTGCATTATCACCCTCCTCACTTTCTGTTTGTTGTCACAGACAGACTAACAGCTTGCGGAATATATTATGGATATCCTCTTTTATTCCATTTTCCCTCTTATTAGAAACCGTCAACCAAAACTGTCACCAAAACTGTCAAAATAGGTTTCTTCAGTTTTCAAGTCAATCCGGCTGTCTGGCTGTCTGGCTGGCTATGTATGTATCATGTGTACAGGCCACAACAATGGAGCTAGAGGGCTGAAAATTTCAACATTTACTCCTTATTATGCCTAGAAAAAACATTTTTTTTTTTTATTTTCCCCCCGTAATAGGTTTTTAGTGGGGGATTCAATTTACAATGTAAGTTTACGCTAAATTTATCCCTAGTTTGTGCCCACTTGTTTTTTTTTAAATTCAGACTTTTTAGTGATCCAACAAAAGGTGAGAGAAGTAACTTATTCATTGGAATTTCAAATGATGTGTTCCTAAATATTTTCACTCGCTTTCTTTGAGCAACAGATACACAGCAGCAGCTGTACAATTATAAAATCAAACTAATTCTTATTATAAAGCTGTCTAATTATATGCAAAATAAAATAATTATTTGGAATTATTCTTTGTTGCAACTTACTTGAATGGAAGGGAGGGAAACTTGTAATCTTATTGACAAAAGTGGGGAATGACTTTGAAAAGATTTGGAAATAGCCTATCTTATCATTGTCCTCAAATTATATCTCTCAGACTTTGGTTTTGTTTTTCCTGTTGATTTCCTAACCAGTAATTTCTTCAATCTTCATCCGTCTTCTATTTTCTACACTGTATTTACTAGTGCTTCCTCACTGATAAGCTAATATCTCTTTTTCCTGATCTACAATGAATATCGAATTCCCTATCTATATTTCTATGAACAGGGTAGTAAACTTAGGTTTTGTATGCTTGTGAATGTTTTTCGCATTTTTGTTATATATTATATACAAACTAACTAGCACAGTAACCATAAAAAATAATGGGATTATTTAAGTATGGATCAGCATTTCTGTTTCAGAACAGAGTATTAGTGTTGCTCTCACATCTGCCTAGGATATGAGTGTAGTATCTGTGTGCTCATTGAAAAGTGTTACTCAAAAAAGGAATGTATATTATATAGATAGGGGAAAATTTCTTTGAAAATATTTTTAATCAATTGTTCTTTTAGAAAATTGTTCTTTTAGAAAAACAGTCATTTCATTTGTTTTTCAAACCCACGTTGTTATGGGAAGCAAAAGGCTATAGATAAAGTTGAGATAACAAAGTAAATATGAATTTACTATAGGTACACAGCGTACCTATAGTAAATTCACTTGTTTAAAGTTTTTAATTTTCAAATTTAAAATATGTTTTAAGGAATATTTTAAAGAATGTATGTTATAAGTATATTAATATAAAAGTGTGTTATTTTGTATTTAGCTTTTGGGTTGTTTTTTTTTACGGATATACATATATATGTGTGTGTGTGTATGTATATATATATATATTTGGATACACATTGTGTTTTATATCTGCGGATATCTAATACTTGATAAGTTTCTTATTGATTTACAATTTGCTTTTCTATGATTTTACACAATATGTTAAGAATTTTTACTCTCATCTATAAATCCTTTGTTTTGCTGCTCCTGACTGTGAATACAATCTGAACTTCATTTAAATGCCATATTTTTTTCACTTTTATTATATTTTTTTTCATTCAAAATTTATTATTTTCTTTTCTATCATTGAGAATACTGAATCAATAATTTGCTCAGTTCTATTTTCCTTACCATTGAGAATTATATTTGAATAACTAAAATCCTATGATGTAGAGTATCAATACAGAAGCTTAAGATCTCATTTTGTTTTTTAAAGAAATTGCTCTGTCCAATTGCATAAAAATTTTCGAGAATGTCATATCCAGTACAGTTTGAAATAGAAATTAGAGAAATAAATATCAAATGCTTCTCTTACAAATTACTTTAATAGCAATATGCCTGCTTAAGCTCTTACAAATATTTTTGCATTAAAAAATACTTTTTGAAAAGAAAGAAGAAATTATAATGTAAGGATAAGAGTAATTTGGCTGCAATTGCTGAATATTATTAGCAACTTTTTAATATTGAGCAAGCCTTTATATTGACATGGCATTATAATATTATCAACAACAAAAAACTACAGCTACTCAGATACTAGAATTATAATTACAAATAACAAATGAAATAAATAATGCCTTGAGTGTAGCATGATCTGAAAGTCTCAAGCAATCTACTTGCTTTTCCTCGTTAAACTATGCAATATTTTAGTGGGGTCTGGGGGAACATGCCCCACAGAAAATTTTGAAAATTAAGTATCCAACATTGGCTAAAATTGTGTTTCAGGGCATATCAGCTACTGAAATTAAGTGTTATTTAGAAGTCTATTTAAAACATTATTCAAAAGTTTTGTATGTGATCTTGAAAAATAATGTGAGTTCTAAAGTTCTATAAAAAATATATTGAATACATACAGATATACAACCAACAATTCTGTACAGGCAACACACTTTCATTTTGTGCAGCCTCATTTGAATTTGGCTCAGATTCTAAAGACTCTCCTCTCAGAAAAGTTATGATCAGGCAATCACAAGTAAAATGTATTCAAGAATATGACAAGAATATATTACAAGGATATATTCTAATTTCACCATTGATACTGTCGCTGAATGTTGGTTGAAAGTTTACCTCTCTCATCTAATATAAGATTTTTATTAGAAATCTAAACTAATTTAATAAATCTAACATTTTTTATAAAATGCGTGAGAATTTTCCTTTCATGTGTGTGAGCACGAGAATGTATTAAAATTTTTGAAAATGTCTGTCTCACACAAAATGCATGAGACTTAGAAGGTCTGTGCTTACAGAACTATCATTCTGAGCTGATAAAAGTGTGTTGACAATTGCAAACGTGAAAGGTTTGTGGTAAAAAAAAGATATATAAATTGAGAGCACTATCTTAGCAGTAAAGTCCCATTGGAAAACTTCCGGAAATTGATAATTTTCTATAATCTTTCTTTTATTAATAACACAAAGATTATTATGATACAATTAATAGATTTCAAGTTATAGCTGTTTTAATCAATACATGTCGATGCTTTTTGCCAAAAGTCTGTGATAGTTGCTATAATGTTGTCTGTTATTTGTGCCTTTGTTCATTTTGTTCTTTCTGTTTTAGCTGTGTGTAGTTCGAATGCGTTTGGTTTGTAACCATGTTTAGCATGTTAAGAAAAGAGACGGAATAATAGACATGTGTTGCTCAGGGCTATTGCCTGTGAAGAACTGATGAGTCTTCCCAGCTCCCACTTCTGGGCTCCCGTTTTCATGACTGGAAATGGGGCTTGTAAAACGGGGTCTGTTGGGTAAACTCTCAGCGTGTTTTTTAATATTAAAAATGTACACATATAAAAATAGATAGATACATATGTAGAGATTAATGCATAAACACTACAGTTGCCATCCCTTACTGAGCCATAAGGAGACAGTATGCCTCACAAGTTGACCATAGGGTTTTGGGTTACAAGATGACTGATAAGATAGTTTTAAACTTGTATCAGCTCCCTACAAAATATTTGCAAAAGTAAAGATTAGTAGGATTAATTTTTTATGGACCTTTGGCCTCTGAAAGGGAAAGAGAAGGTTGTCATGTGTTGAGCCGAAAAGATTAAAAACTCGGAAGACACTCAGAAAACAGTATAAATAAGAATTTTCGGAAAATACTGAGGGTCTTCCGGAAGACCCTGGAAGACCCCCTGGATCCACCCCTGAAGTATTGTCAATTATTATTAAGCTTTTATTATGCCTTTCATCTTATTTCTTGTGCTTTTTATCATAACTCCCAGATCATCACTCTATGAATGTTAAGTAAGCTGCACAAATCAGAAATAATCATTTTTTGCATGTTCTTTTTAGATGTGTCCATCTCTATAAGACGCTTTTCGGTCAGTCGGTTCCATTTATGTAAGCAACAGAAAGAGGAAGGAAGGGGGTATTTACCAGCTGCTAACTATAATGTCAATGTTTTTTACAGTGTTGCCAAGTATCGGTTGCTATTAATAGCTAAACTCTTCAAAAATGGCTAAAATCGGCTAAACTTTTCAATTTCCAGCTAACTTTATAGCTAAAAATGTTATATATATTCATTTAAAGCCCACTTATCAACAAAAAAAATAACCATACACTAAGACTCCAGAACAAATTATTAATAAAAGTTGTACACTTACTTTAATTTAAACTTACTAATTGTTTTTTTTAATAGCCATATTTTCATCCTCACCTTCCTCTTCCTCCTCCTCCTGCTACTACTACCATGACTAGTAATGCTACTACTACTTTTTTGAGAATCCCTTTGAAATTTGAAATCACAGATATTGACGTAAGGATGGTGGATGCATCGTTGAACTTATGGTTCTGGTTTTTGTTATTACTCTCAGTGTTGTGATATTCCACTCCTGGTTCTTTTAATTTCTCTACCCAATTTTTAATGATTCCTAATAAACATGTTTGTCTAGTTATTTGGGTCGATACCACAATCTAAAGTTACAATCTGAAAACTATCATGTTTCACATCAAACCCTGAAGCATTGTATTATCTCTGTATGTGTGTATTATACTAAGATTATTCAGAAGAGAAACCAACTTTTTGTTTCAAGAATTTTTTTTTATTAAATTTGACTAGTTTTTACCTTCAACCTAATTTCTTTTATACAACTTATTAATTCAGGCCACTGTTTCTATGGCAACGAATAACAGCAAATAAAGAGTAAGCCTTCAGTGAGAATCAAACTCACACCCTCATTGCTAAAGGGAGACTAGTTTATGCCTAGCTGCTTTTACCATGGACTTCATGGATTAGCAGAAGCTGATTCACACTTATAAACTCACTCCCTTCAACCAACTCCCTGCGCCATCCTGAATTAATAAGTTGTATAAAAACAACTAAAATTAAATTTAATAAAAAAAAGTGTGTGTTACAATACTTCATCCAATAATAATAAAAATAGAGAAGATGTTTTTTAAAAAATAACCCCCTTTTCATTAGGTAAAAAAATAAGAACTATTTAATTTGAGATATTTTCTATAGTTTTGAGAAGGGTCATTAACGATTAACGATTAAGAACACAAACAACAAGAAGGAGTTGAATCGTCCGAAAAACTATTTGAATAATTAATTTGAGTTCTCTTCAATTAAACACTAACCAAATAGTAACAATTATTACTGGCATTAAAGTGTTTTCAATCTGCTCACTTTCAATGAAAAAAGGATTTCTTTTTTAAATTAAAAAAAAAGCAAGTACAAACACATGATTTAAAAAATAAAAATAGAGCTTAAGATTCGTTTAGTGAACGTACACTATAAATTGGACGTAGGGTGTCTTTTTACATTATACATACATTGTAAATTGATCACCCACTTTAGAAACAATTCACTTGCTTCCCTTATAAAAGTTACTTTTTCTCAAAATTTCCGGAAGAAACAAAGGTTTCAGTCAAATCAGTTCATACTGCATAGGAAAGATATTTTTCATATTTTTTTTTCATTCGTTTGCTCAAAGGAATCTTAAGTGGTGTATATATACATTTAATTTTTTCAGAGATCTTAAAAAGAACTCTAAAAGCCACAAATAAATTAAACACTTATCTGATTTACATCCATATTTCTATCTATTTTATTAATTCTTTTTTTACAGCAATTTACCTGCCCATTACGGCGGATATTCGGTCTAATAAGAAGCATTTGACAAAATTTAATTTTTGAAAATCAGACATTATTTGGTATAGTATAGTGAAGGTTTTAAAACAACAACTTGGATTGCATTTGAGGATAACAAAGGGTTACCTCCCTTTGTCATTTGTCTTGAAAAACTTTTATTAAATTTACTAAGCTTTTATTATTATTAGAGCCCATCCGCTCTCTTTCGCCTCACTTGGGACCCAGATTGGTGAAAGAGAGAGGTGGCAAAAGAGAGAAGTGACAAAAAGAGAGATGATTGTTTGTATTTCCTATCAAAGTGGAATATTGATGAATTATTGCCAACTCAATGTTGGCATACCTGGCTACTCTTGGTATGACTACAAAGGAAACAAAGAAATAGAGAGAAAGAGGCTAAAAGATCCCACATAGGTTACATTTGTATTGAGGTGGCATTCTCACATTGTGACACAGAACCCACAAAGTCCTTAATTAGTGGTAATGATGTTTAAGCCATAAAATTATATCTGACCCCAGAGTCATTATCTGAAAAGGCTTTGTTGGATGTTGCTGCTTTTGCAGTAAATGTGTAAAATCCTACTATAATTCACCAAATGTCCGTCTGTCCATATATGACAGCATAACTCAGGAACCATGAATTTTCTGTGTGTTCTAATGGGACCCCAGGCATGTTTTTAGCAAGTTAGTTTTTGAAAATCCCCCCCACACCCCCAAATAATAATACTGTGGGGTCTGCTTTCATGCTCACCCCAGTAATAATTATCTGATTTCCATCTATCCACCCTACTATAATTCACCAAATGTCCGTCTGTTTGTATGTGACCATATTTCCGTATGTGACAGCATAACTCGTGAAATTTTCTGTTTGTTTTAATGGGACCCGCAGGCATGTTTATAGCAAGTTAGTTTCTGAAAATTCTCCCCCAAAATTAATTGTGTGGGGTCTGTATTCACGCTCATCCCGATAATAATGACATGGTTTCCATCTAAAAGTTTGATTCTGTTATCTGTATGTGACCTAAGTAACCAAACCAGTGCATTGTAACCTGATATATTGAATTAAAATACCTGTAAAATGAACTAATTTAAAGAATGCAAAAAAATCTGGGTGATTTGTAACTGAATAATGACTATCATTCCAAGGGAAATTATGAATCACTGCCAACCATATATGCTGTGTTGGGGGTGATCAATTAAAATATTGGTAAAAGGTCTGAATTTTCAAAAAAAAGGCAGACACAAGCTGGTGACCAATTTAGCATAAACTTACATTGCATATTGAAACCCCCACTAAAAGCCTATTTGGGGGGGATTTAAAAAAAAAAAAATCCCCTACTCATTGAGGGGAGTGTGTGTGCAAAATTTCAAGTTTCTACTATGAACGGTTAGGGATGGGCAAAGTCTGGATACGTAGATAGATTCATAGATACATGTAAATGTCAGAACACATGAATAACCTAAACTCAGCTATAAACCAGTGTTGTGGGTAGCAGGGATTAATAGTGTTGGGTCTGTGTTCGTGCTATCTATCTAATACTAAAAGTTTGATACCGTTTATCTGTATAATAATGACATCTACTTCTAAGTAGCTGAAATGGTGCATTGTAAAATAATGAAATATAACAAACACAATGATAAAATGATGAAATATAACAAACACAATGATAAAATAATGAAATATAACAAACACAATGATTTACATTAAGTCTGAAAAATGGCAATGATTGGCAAAAGTTTTTATCCCCTCGCTAATAAAGAGTACCAAGAAAACATTAAAAAATTGAAGAAGCTCCAAATAAAATATATCAACTAATCAGACATGTATAGACTAGATAGATAGATAGACACTTTGTTTTAGAAATGTCTTGTACAATTTTTGATTGCTAATATTTAATTAACATTTATTTTAGATCTCACACATGTCGAACAGATTAGGTAGATACATTAGTCCCCCTTTATAATGCAGGTGTTTAGGTCTAAGAAAGACAACCGCAGTATAACTGAACCAGGAATAATCAAAAATCAATTATGAGTGCCGAGGTGTTGTTTTCATCTCAAAATCAAAGAAATTATGTGTAAAATAACATGTACTTATTTGTTGATTGATTGCAAATTGAAGAAATTTAATATTTTAGTCA
>VCCN01003854.1:7962484-7980404 GCA_006491835.1 Architeuthis dux | reverse complement strand
TTCAGCAGTTCCAAAGTTCTATATTTTTTGCATGTTGACATAAAAAAAGGGATGCAATGACAACGAAGACAGACACCCATCGTGAATGATAGTCCCCATCTTTTTTTCCGCTGGGGACAAAAATGCATTGAAAAGGAGAAAGACTAAGGAAAAGACAGTAGAGCGAAAAAACAAATTGCGTGAATTGAAGATAGTTGAAGACAGACTTAATAGAAAGAAAGGAGGTTAAAACAGTGGTTCTCAACATGGGCGGGGGGCGTTCGTTCGTTTCAAGGGGGCATTGAGGTGACTAAGGGCCTTTAGAGGGGCATTATGGAGATTCCATAAATATCTATAATTCTGATTTACAAATGTTGTAGTATCTGCTTACAAACGAGAAGGAATTAGCATTAGGCCGTTATTAAATGCTAACTTCACCAACCATTTCTTCTATACAAGTAAGTAACTGGCAAGTGGCAAATTATTTTGCTTAATACCCTGTAGTGTTACTGTCATTCTATGGATAAACATTAACATTATCTCCCTTGCTGTTGTTTTCAAACAAAGAATACTGTATGCATCTGAAGTAACTCAAAAATGATTTTGAGAAGCACTTTGGAGATCGGATTGATATGAATATTCCTGGCTGGGTTATGAATCCATTCATTTGCAAGGTTGAAGAACAAGAAATCGAAATGGGAACAAAAATGAGATTATCTGTTAATCGTTTATTCAATTTGATGTTCTAAATGTAAAAACACCCCATTGTGATAAAAAGCGACAAAAATAAGATGAAAGATAAACTAGTCTGTAATTAATAATAATGAAAATGCTTCATCTAAGAAATCCGATCAATGTAAGATTATTGATGTAATAAACTTGTTCTTAGTTCAAAATAATCACAGAACTAATTCCATTCAAAGTTAGATCTCTTTCTGTTAAAAAGAATAAGAGAGTTGCAGGGTTTTAGACTACCACCAGCCCAAACACTATTTTTTGCCTACATCCTTCCTAAAAATCCTTATTGGGCTGGACCAGCAGTGTTAGGAATTCCTTACATTGTTTAATCTTAAACTGGAGATTAACAGAGGTCAGGTATTGTTATAGAATTATTATGTTCTAGGATTATGATATTGTTGATAGAATATAACACACAAGTCGCTTTGTAAAGTTATTATGTGTTTCTGCTGTTATCATAACTGCAGAAAAATATAATTATGACAGTTATGATAATAATAGCCATGGTAATCATTACCATGGCTATTATTATCATAACTGTCATAATTTCTATTATTTCTACAGTTTTGTATTATTAAAATAACTAACAGTACCTGTAAAAAATGGTGAGATTATTTACGTATGGATCAGCACTTCTGCCTAGGATCAAAGTATATGTGTGCTCTGCCTAGGATCAAAGTGCCGTTCCCTGAGCCTTTGCCTAGGGTCAGATTGTAGTATTTGTGTGCTCATTGAAAGTGTTACACACAAAATATATATATATATATGGATACACATTTTCGTTTTATACATGTGACTACTGTTAATAGTATTTTTCTACTATCAATAGTATTATTGCTGAAATTGAGTTATTATGATCAGTATGTTTATAGTGTGGATGTGAGGGAATCCGACAGAATGATGGGTATGGTTAGACAATGTGGAAAAGGAAAAAGAGTGAGAAAGCTTGTTACATCTCAAACATGTTTATTATCACGAGGATAAATCTTTATGCATTTCGTCGGGGCTAGCGACGTCTTCAGAAGAAAGTTGAACATGGCAAAAGTCCTGCAATTATCCGTGTGGCCTGCATCTGGCGATAAAATAACCTTACTCTAACTGCTATTAGTATTATCTTGATTTTTTACTATCTCTACAAATAGCAACAGTTTTACTACTACTACTATTCTGCAATTATTTATATTTTCATAATTAGTATTATCAGTCTATTTTTATTTCCTTTTGCTGTCGATCGGTGACTGTGATTCCATAATTGGAACCAGGATTAAGATCTGACTTCATTAATTGCTTACTATTAATTTACTGTAGATGTCAGGCATTGCTGCCAGGTAGTGAGAATAGAGGAATGTAAGGTGGGTAGGGGGGTCCTTCAGGTTTTTGGTTTCCTTTTTGGAAATATCTTGGTTGATTAGGAGAGAAGGAAGAGGAAGCTGAAGAAGGAAGAGAAAGAGATGAGAGAGAGAATATCGTAATGTATAGTTGTGGATATATAAAGAAGAATGAAGAGAATGAGGGAGGAAGGTAGAGAGAGTTTAAAGGCAGGGAAGGAGAGCGAATATGAAAGCGTGCAAGAAGGTAGAGAGAGAGAGAGAGAGAGAGGGGGGGATATAAATAGAAAGCGGAAGTACGATCAAAGTAAAGAAAAGGAGTTATGGAAAAAGTGGAAGAGGAAATTAGACTAGCATTCCAAGGGGAATTTTGAATCACCGCCACCTATATATGTTTCTTTTTTACCTCGTAAATTAAACTGTGGTGGTGGTGGTCAGTGAGCACTAAAAAGTCCAAATTTTCAAAAGTCTAGTGAGGATGCTGCTGGATGCAAACTAAGGGAATCAATTTGGCATAAACTCACATTGTAAATTGAACCCCCCTAAACCTATTTTGAGAGGGAGTTTTCAAAAAAAACCTACTCATTGAGAAGAGTGTGTGTGCAAAATTGTAAGTTTTTACTATGAACGGTAATGGCTGGGCGAAGTCCGGACACATAGATAGATACATAGATACATATAAATGTCAGAACACATGAATAATCTAAACCCAGCAACAGTGTTTAAACCGGTCTGTTGTAGGTAGCATTGATTAAAAAGAGAGAAGAGCAGAGAGTGAGAAAATAAGTCTGAGAGCGAAGAAGTGATAGAGTGGCAGATTGGAGAAAGAAAATGATAAAACAATAAAGAGAAAGATAGTTAAAGGGAGAAGAGATTAGTGGAAAAGATCTGGGGGGGTGGTTAATGAAGGAAAAAGAAAGATGAGTGAGGTGAGGAAAAAGAAAGTGTATTTCATTGTGGATAAGAGAGAGAGAAACAATCGAGTGAGAAAGGAGAAAATGATAGATACAAGCCTGGCTTCCCCAAAGTCAAACTCCGCACCGACTTCCTGGTGTATTTCTACTATAAATTTTAATGCTATATAAGACTTGTCAGTTTGGTGCAGTGGTAAGGTGTATGCTTTGAGATCACTTGATTGTGAGTTCAAATCATGGAAGGTTAATGCAGATTATCTGTTTACTCCCCTATTTTTGGTGAGGATTGTTCTTGTTAAGTAGGAAAGCAAAGAGAGAGAGAGAGAGAGAGAGAGAGAGAGAGAGAGAGAGTGAGAGAGAGTGAGAGAGAGAGACTAGCCAGAGGGTGTTAGTCTCTCACAATGGATATAATATGGTATGCTGAACTACTAGAGTGGCAATTAGTTGTTTATTAAGACCGTTAACTCTGAGATACCTGATTTTTTTTTTTTATTCAAACCATAAAATTCTTAAAAATGTTATATATTTTCAGTAATTAGGTACCCGAGAACCAGTATAACAATTTTCATTCTAATCGGTTCAGCAGTTCCAAAGTTCAATATTGTTTTAATGTTGACATATGATTTTTTACATATAAAACGTAAACAAACAATCGGATCAACCATAACTCCTTGGGTTTTGTCAATATTATGGACAAATTTCAGGTCAAGATTTGAGAAATGTTCCCAATTGTAAACAAAAAAAAACTTTTTTGTTTATAAAATGTAAACCAACAATCGAATAGCAGAATCATTCCACAAGCCTACATATAAAACAAAGTTATTCAATTAAGAAAAAGGATACAATGACAACAACAATGATGACAGATAGCCATCGTGAATGATAGTCCCCATCTTCTTTTCCGCTGGGGACAAAAATGCATTGAATGGGAGAAAGACTAAGAAAAAGACAGTAGAATGTAAGTAAATGGTGAGCGAAAAAAAGGAACAAATTGCATGAATTGAAGATAGTTGAAGACAGACTTATTAGAAAGAAAGGAGGTTAAAACAGTGGTTCTCAACGTGGGCGCTTGGGAGGGGGGTTGTTTCAAGGGGGCATTGAGGTGACTAAGGGCCTTTAGAGGGGCGTTATGGAGATTCCATAAATATCTATAATTCTGATTTACAAATGTAGTAGTATCTGCTTACAAACGAGAAGGAATTAGCATTAGGCCGTTATTAAATGCTAACTTCACCAACCATTTCTTCTATACAAGTAAGTAACTGGCAAGTGGCAAATTATTTTGCTTAATACCCTGTAGTGTTACTGTCATTCTATGGATAAACATTAACATTATCTCCCTTGCTGTTGTTTTCAAACAAAGAATACTGTATGCATCTGAAGTAACTCAAAAATGATTTTGAGAAGCACTTTGGAGATTGGATTGATATGAATATTCCTGGCTGAGTTATGAATCCATTCATTTGCAAGGTTGAAGAACAAGAAATCGACTTGCAGGAAGAAATCATACTTCTCATATTTGAACTACAGGGGGGCATTGACATGTAGCTAGGTGTCATAGGGCTGAAAAAGGTTGAGAAACACTGGGTTAAAAGGTAGAAAATAAGGCAGATGAGAGAGGGAGACTGTAGAGAGAGTGGGGGGGGATGAAGCTAAAAGAAATGAACAGAGAGTATCAGTCAGAAGAACCATGCTAAATGGGAGAAAGTTGAATAATAGAAGGTGGCATGGTAGAAATGAGGTATAGTTCTGTGAGCGGGACAGTATGAGAGAGATAAGAAAAAGTTTACAGAACAAGGACAATTTAGTCAGAAATAGAACAAAAAGTATGAAATGAAAGAGAATGAGATAAGCAAAGAAGGGAATGAAATGCATTAAAGAGAACAAAAGGTAGGGAAAGAGAGAATAAAAAGAAGAAAGAAATGGACTTTTTCATACTACTCTTATTCACTTATTTCCTAATTGGGTGGAATTAATGGAAGTTTTAAAAATTATTTAAAAAACAAACAATATGAAAATAAGGAAAAAGCAGAAAAAATAAGACTGAAAGGGGGAGTTGTGAAAGGAGTACACTGAAAAGAAAATGAAGTGGTATGTGAATGGAACGAAGACATGGACACAGATAAAGCCAAAGAAACAAATCAGTGGGAGGGAGGGAAAAAGACGGAAAGGAAGAGATAAGAAAGGGTGAAATAATAAAAAGTAGAAAATAAAGAAGGATAAAGAGAAAGGATGAGCAGTAGAAGGAAAAAGTATTCCTTTGAGAAAGAAAGAGTTAGAGAATGAAAAATAGATGAAGAAATTAGGTGTAAGGAAAAAAATGGAATCTTCTGAAGAAAAAAAGATGGCAAAATAAAGATTTGAAAGAGAGAAATTGAGTTGAAAAAATTAATAGAAAGGAAAAAAGAAAGTGGAGAAATGTTGGTTAATAAAAAAAAGAGTATGCGAGGATAAAAAAATGTTTAAAAAGATAAAATTGGAAATAAGTACAAAGAATTGAAAGGAAAAGGCAAGGGAAAAAAGATAGAAAGAAGATGAATAAGAGAAAGAAATAAACTAAAAACAGAGAAAACATAAAAGAAGAATGTAAAAGAAGAATAAGAAAAAGAGATGTGAGTAGGTAAAGAGCAAATACTAGAATGAAAAGAATCGAAAAATGAAAGAGAAAGAAGAGAGGATTATAAACAAGAATCAGAATAAAACAAAACAAAACAATGAAAAATGAATGGAATGTTTGAGAAAAACAGAAAACTACAAAAAGAAAAAGGAGACAAATGAAAAATAAGGTTGAAGATCAAAATAACTGATGTGATGATGAAAGAACGAAAATAGAGTCAAATAAGAAGTAAAGATAGAAGAAGAAGAAGAAGAAGAAGAAGAAGAAGAAAAAGAAGAAGAATACACAAAGTAGGAAAGAAAGGAAGGAATAAAATGAAGAAAAATTAAGAAAAAGGAAATAAAGTTTGATGAAGACCAAGAAAAACAAAGAATGAATGAAGGCAGGAAAGAAAAGAGAGGAACAAAAAGAAAAACATAGAAGATGGAAACAAATATTTGGAGGTGAGCTATATTGGGTAATTCTGGCTTATAAGCTGATTCTGCCTTCTGGTAGATTATGATGATCTCTATGCTTGCCTACAGCCAAAGCTACTTCTTTAAAATAAATAAAACAAACTGGAATAAATTAGAATAAAATAAAATTCTTCCAAAAAACAAAAGAAAATAGACGCTCTTGTCATTTCAATTTTTTTTTCTAGGGATTTAATTTTTGAATTCAAGCATTTAAACAAAACCAAAGCTCAATGAAAACATTGTTAGATCAAGCCTAAAACCCTCTGCATCCGTTTCACCTCAATTTCAGAAAAGCACAGCAAGGAATAAATTAAAACAAAATGTAAGAAAAAAAGATCAAAATCTTTTTAAAACGTCCTTCCTGAACCACAATCCATTTTTTAAACTTATGCCTCAGTGAACAAAGATCAAAATAAACAAACAATTGAATATATAAAAAAAAGAATTTTAAAAACAAAGAATTGTAGAGAAAATGGTGTGGGTGGTGTTTGGGGAGGCTCGTGGTGGACGATATGGAATGGTTTTGGGAAGAATAATGGTCTGTATAATCGGATCTGAGAGAAAATCAAAATGGCAGAATAGCTTCTTTATCTTTGTCTGTTCTTAAGCACCAACACCCCCAGAAAAGAGATTAAAGAGATTAACTTGAGCATAAAGACATCAGATTATCAAACAAGCAGTATTGGCAGACTAATCATTCGTGAAACCAGACATTGGATACTGACCCTCTTCCCTCTCTTTCTTTATCTAGTATTTTGTTTATACATATCTATACATATGTTTGCTTATACATGTCTATTTCTTTGCTTATGTAATCATCATCATTGTATGTTGGACATGAAATAGACAAAAAATAGACATAATGGATATACCCAACTATTTCATGTCCAACCTATGCCTATATATTCTCATACTAATATGGGACCTTTGAAGGCTAACTCAGCATGGTTTCGGGACCAAAGCATCATTACCACTAACTCAGAGCACCCTAGCAATACCTCATAATACCACCAGATTTATCATTATCATTATTCTTAAAACCATTCTTTGGTCATCATTATGAGTCTTTCTAGTAATCGCCATCATTAACTTCAGTCTCTTCATCACCATTCATTAACTTCAGTCTCTTCATCACCATTATCATTTTAATTCACCAGTATTAAAAAAATCTTAAATAAATAGATTGATCTTCCACCCTGCTTATACCTTTTCTGGGGACACTGAGACTTTTAATATCCATTTTTTCACAATTTTCCTTGGAAATCAGTGGATTTGCTTAAAGCTAAAATGATGTCATTGGTTAGTTCATAAGTCTTAATTATTTTTACTTTTTCTCTGTTTCATTGTCATCCATTTAGTCAGAGCTCGGTACTTGAAAACCTCCAAGGCCTACTGTGTTAATATGAGAAGTAGTCATTAAGTTTTCTTATTTATGAAAAGATGAGGCATCATCATTACTGTCATAGTCTTATACAAAGTAAATTCTTCATCTTCAATATTATTAGCACACTAGCATATGTAGCTCCCATGAAAAATAACGAAATTATTTATGTATGGATCAGCACTTGTGCATAGGATCAGAATATCTGTATGCTCTGCCTAGGATCAAAGTGTTGCACCCTTTTTTTACCTGTACCTGTCATTACTAACAGTAAATTTTGAAGCTGCTTCATATGTTACTAGCATAGTACCCATAGAAAATGATGGGATTATTTATGTATAGTTCAGCACTTCTGCCTAGGATCATAGTATCTGAACACTACTTTGATCCTATGTAGAGTGCACAAATACACTAATACCTTGTTTTATGTTTCCTCTGTGAATTAAACCTTATTACTGTAAACTCTCTTATTAATGGACCTCTTATCACCGGATTTCGGAAATACTGGAAAAAATCTGTTCATTGTAAATATTGAAAAATTGAAATTGCTGGTTTTATCTGTTAATGCGTGAAGTGACTGGAAGGCAGCAGACACAGCACTCCTTCATGCAGTGTTGCTAGATATGTCCGATTTCGGACATTGTGTATGTTTTAGCGCTGTATGTTAAAATTGAAATCAATCGGACATCCTAAATTGTCCAATTTAAGGCCTCACATAAATTCAGACTTATATTCCCGAAACCAAAAGCTCTGTATACAAACCATCCTTTAGAAAACTATAATTTAGGTTCATTAATTGTATTTATTTATTAATTTTTGTTTTGTCTCAAAGTAGAAAGATAGAAAGGTTGATACATTTGAATTATAATATAAACTATGATCTTATTGCAGGAGCACATTATTAAGATCAAAATAGCAAGAGTTTTCCTAGAGCGTCTTGTTATCAATTCATGTCAGTAAGCATAAAGGAATAGCATTAGATACCAAACTGAACTAAAGATTTGAAAAGTGCAGAAGAGGGAGAAAAGAAAAGTGTTGTTGTGGAATCATTTGGACTTGCATCATCAACTCTAGAAACCATAATGAATCAATCTGACAAAATAAAAGTTGCCATGTAAAATTCAAGTGAGCGTAATACTTCTAAACTAACAGACACACATAGTAAAATCATGGAAAATATTGAGAAAAATGTTTGGCATTTGGGTGGATGATATGGCACAGCATAACTCGCTACTCTCCCAAGCCATTATCCAGCAAAAGATGTTGAATTTATTTAATCAATCAAAACAAGAAGAAGCTGAGGAAGTCACTCAAATGTTCGTGTATTTTAATAAATGCATATTTCTTACAATAATTAAAAATATTTTAAATAAATACATATTTCTTACAATAATTAAAAGTGTTTTAAATAAATGTATATTTCTTTCAATAATTAAAAGAACTTATCTTCATGAAAGCTATTAGAGACTGTCAAAATAGGTTTCTTCAGTTTTCAAGTCAGTCTGGCTGGCTGGCTGGCTGGCTATGTATGTATCACATGTGCAGACCAAACCAATGGAGCTAGAGAGCTGAAAATTTCAATTTATACCTTATTGTGTCTAGAAAAAACTTCTTTTTTTTTTAAATTCCCCCATAATACTTTTTAGTGAGGGGTTCAATTTACAATGTTTGTCACCCCTTTTTTTAATTGATCACCCCTTACATGTCATGCTGCCAAAAGATGTTGACGTTTCAATTGAGTGACTAGGCAGACCGGTTTTTTATTTTCCTCTGATAACAAAGTTTTTGATAGCGAAATAAAAAAAGTGAAACATTAATTTCGTTAATCGAGTTATTGGTCTATTTGCTTTGTCCAGTCCTATTAAAGGGTTCCTTTGACATACCCCCCCCCCCGATGCATGCCATAAGGTTACCAATGTGCCAGACACCTGAGGAAGGCCAGCGCATGCCATTGTGATAAACACAATAAAGACAAGGAAACTGACATCTTCTTAGGTTTGAGAAAATTTTGAAAGGTTTTATTCTAGACTTTTGGCACAACTTAGCCAAGGTTATCCCGATGGGGATTCTGAGAGTGAAATAAAAATAAACAATTTAACAAACAATGTTATAAAGTATCTATTCCCCTTTTGATTTCATGAATTCTCTTATTTCTTTCTATTTTTAATTAATGAAAATTTCGGGGCCAGGGAAACTTTATAAGATTTTATTCATGACTTTTGGCACTTTTGGCACAATTAAATTTAAATGTCTGAATTTGAATGACTGTCTTCATGCCGTGAAACTAAACAAAGGAATGTCGATTTCGTTTTCATACGTTTTTTCCTTTGTTTTATCAAATTGAAATCGAGATTCAGGATAGGTCTATTATACATCTATGAACTAGCAAAAAATGATTGAAGGGTTGATTGGTTTATTTACTATTTCTGTAATCTGAAAGCTAGCTTTTGCAGCATTTTTGAAAAAATAAGGAACACATATTAACTACCATATTTTACATCCATCAGACCAAGGATTACCAAAACGGCAACCATTATGAAAAGGTGTCCTGTGGGCTATGCCAAAATCTTTGAGAGGGTCATCCCAGATAATTTTGATCAGCATGTTCTAGGGACCTAAATGCTTTCAAACCTAGTCCCCTGACAACAGACATGGATCCTTGATATTTGACTTTACTATAGGGTTAATAAATGTTTACGTCTTACATTTCATCTGAGGGTTTATTAAGAAAGAAACTGAACTTATTTTAGTTCCATGTGTTTGCAACTCTTGCCGAGAGGAAATTTTTTCTAACACCAGTAGAGCTCTGAATTTGTAGTTTATGGCTGTGTCCTTTGGTTTTACTGCATATAGATGAAGTCAGCATTTTCTTATCAGGGCATTTTGAGCAATGAGTCAGTATCAAATCTATGTATGTTGTTCCGGATTCTATAGACCTCTAGTAGGTCAGCCCGTTTTTTTCTGTATTCAAGGGTCACTAGATTAAGTTCTTTTAATCTTTCAGTGTAGGATATATCTCCCAATCTTGGAATGATCTTGGTGGCTCTCCTCTGAACTCTTTCTATGGCATCTGAGTATATAATGTCATACGTGAAAATGAGTGAATGCTCCGACATGCTGGTGGCAAGTTTTGACTTACATGCCTTTCCAAATGACTATATGTGTGATGATTGGACTTAGAATTGTACCACTAGGTTATATCTTAAATGTAGGCCATCATGTTCCTCTCAATGTTTCCAGCTACACCTGGCAAAAAGTATTAAAATATCAGGATTGGTTTAGACAGTAAAATATTTTGAATGCTTTACTGCCTTTTTCTTAGTTTCTTGTAAACCATTAACTGCGAATGATGAGGATCTCCGTCATTGCAGTTCTATGGCTAACCCAACAAGATATCCATTTTATTGTGATTGATGGCAACTCAGTCAGGGCTTTTATCTTGCAATGGATAACTCTTCACCACCTTCTGCAGTTAATGGGTTAATAATAGTATTTGTCTCCTTCTATGACTAACCGTAATATATGTAGGTTGGCAGATAATGTTCTTTTTATTCCAGAGACCAGAATCTGTTATTGTTTATTTTTTACTTCTTTTTTTTTTCAATTTTATTTTATTTTATTTTATTACTGGAATGTAAGGGGGAATGATTTTCTGACAATTGCCAAGAGCTAGAATGTCTCCATAAGTTTTAATTATTTCTTGTTTTAATTAAGTCTATGCAAGGCTTTTGATTATCTTAAAGCACTGCTGGGAAAATACCAGAGTCATTAAGTTCCCTTATTTATGAAAGAATAAAGCATCATTTCTAGTCATTAATTTTGTTACAGAGTAACATCCTCACCACCTAGTGTTCATCTGAGATTTGAATAACTCTACTTTAAAATGATTCCTTTATAGAGTTGGCTACACTTGATTCCTGTATCACTAATTTATTCTTATGTTATAGATCAATGGTTCCCAACCGGGGGGATAGTCCAATGGGGGGAATAAGGCTATTAGGTAAAAATAAAAGTCC
Source organism: Architeuthis dux (assembly GCA_006491835.1). NCBI lineage: Eukaryota > Metazoa > Mollusca > Cephalopoda > Oegopsida > Architeuthidae > Architeuthis > Architeuthis dux. Next base: position 7,968,976 of record VCCN01003854.1, on the reverse strand, counting down.
AGTCTAGAGATAGGGTTGATAGGCACTTCTATCTATCAAGTCAAAGGCTCGAAATAAGCTCCAAGTTGAGAATGATTTAAGATGTGCTTCCTCACTAATAGACACACAAATTGAAGAACTAGTTGAAAAAAGACAAGGACAGAGATCACATTGATTTGTATATCTTATTATAAAGCTGTCTAATTATAGGCAAAATAAAGTTATTCTTTGTTGCAACTTAATAAATGGAAGGGGGGAATATTAGAAATCTCATTGACAAAAGTGGGCAATGACTCAAAAATGATGGGAACCACTGTTATAGATTCTCAGGATTTATGCAGACCTATATATGGATTTGGTTGTCATTCTTTTTGTTTTTAGCAAGATTTAAATTTATTTTGTCAATATGTATACATTTGATCTATCTAATCTTTAATGAATAATGAATGATTTTATCATACTGCCATTCTTACCGGCATGTTTTTAACTATTTTATGTAACTAAAATCTCCAACCAAATAAGCTTTATCTGAAGAGGACATCCTAGGGAACATTTTGTTACCCTAAATGTAGAATCATGGGGGGGGGGTGCACGGTAGCCCCTGCTGGCCCCCGGACTAATACATTTATTTTTATTCTCTTATTGGACGAATACAATGTATGAAACAAATTTGTATTGAGAATACCTCTTATGTTTTTATATATATTTATATATATGAGTGAGAGAGAGATAGGGATAGAGAGAGGGGCATTTTTAAATGTCTGCACTGCATGAAAGGCAGGAATTCTTTTTTCAAGATTGTGAAGGGCTGGGCTTCAGTGAATCAGATACATTGCTCAGCCCAAAGGAATAGTGGATGACATTTCCAAATGTAGATTGACATTTAATTCCCACAAGTGAAGAGTCCTTTGATATGTCAACAAAATGTTCTTCCTATCAATATTTCTTTGACACCAATTTAGTTACAAGTGGACATGTTGAAATGAATACTTTTTCTGCCACTGGCACCGAAGGAGAATCTCACCAGATTTCCCAAAGTAGCTTTCCATAAGACTCAAGCTGTGAATTTCCATTTTCATAACTCATTTGGCAATTATTAAAATCCTGCAAGGTTATAAACTTGAAGGGCAAGGCCTGACTTGTGTCATACCATACTCTAGAATAGTGGTTCCCAAACCTATGCTCCCGATCCAAATGAGGGTTGCAAGGATACTCCTGACAGTCACGGGATGGTTTGAAAAAGAATAAGAACAAGAACAAGAAAATTAAAAAATATATTAAAAATGAAAAAAAGAAAAAATGTTAAATATAATAAAAAGTGCAAGTATATTTACATCACAATATAATATATATAAAGCATCATTGAAATAGTAGAGAATAATAAAGCATCTATGAATTTATGAAAACTCTGACATATTCCAGTCTGTTCATGTCCAATTCTTGTACTTGATTATTAAATTAAATTCAGTAAAATGTATTGGATAAAGCTAAATGAAGAAACACTGAAATTATGTTTCCACTCTGAGGGTCACCTGGCAGAAAAAAATCTGTGTTCAGGTTGATGGCCAAAAAAGTTTGGAAAACACTGCTCTAGAATGTTTGACTGTGATTAATTATCATTCAAGTAGAAATATGTTAGAAAGACTGTCTTATTTGCAATAAAATACTTATTTGGTTATTTAAGTATTACCATCAACAGTGACCTTGCGGAAAATGAGATAATCTATGACAACATTTTGGTTCAAGTTAAAATCAGTGGAAAAGTTAGATTTAAAATGCATTTTTGGAACCTTACACTTGATTCAGAGACTTGTGCAACACAATATTCTAGACCACTTATACATCTGCATGCTAGTAAAATCTGCCATCATCAAGTTGTATAAACATTACAAATATCACCATTATTATCTTGTTCATACAAAATGTTTTGTGTGTGTATGTGCGTGGTTATAGCCCAACAGTTTAGGGACTTTGAATAGAATGTGGCCATCTATCAAGTTTCTATGTCTCACTGGACATTTCACATATATCTTGAATTCATCTACCAGGAAATAAAAAACCTCATTTTCTATCAATTTTTTAATTCTTTTGGTCTTAAAATGAATAAAATGCAATCTCCCAATACCTACCAACAGAGCTGAAATATGGAACTCAACCAAGAAATTTACTCTCAAAGAAACATGGAATGTGTACATGAAAAAATCATGCTAAACATCAAATGGAAAGATCACAAAACACAATATATTAGAGATATCCTAGAAGCCATTAGAAAACTTAAATGGCAATGGGCAGGCCATGTTGCGAGAATATCAGAAAAACTGCTGGACATTGCGACTCACAACATGGATCCAAGGCTGGATTATACTATAATGCTGAGTAGGCTTAAGCCTAGGAGTCCGTAGCTAACAGAGGCCCGGAAAAATTTATGGATATTCATATTTTTATTAATTTCATTTTTACAGGACCCTAGCTGGATTAGCCTATACACAAACTATGCTACTACTTCAGAGAAAATGAATTAAACAATAAAACTGTCAAAATAAGAACATTTCCTGATGTGAAGTCTGAGCACTCACTATAATTGTTAAGATATTGTTAATAATATCTTAAAACTTAATAAAAATATCCTAACAACTATCTTTTTAAAAAAGGGAATGAATAGATCGCATTACTTACTTAAAATTATACACAAAACTGGGGGGAGAAGGATGGTTCAAGATTGGGGGGGGGGCACCATATTGTTAATAGCCTAGGGGCCCTGGTATAGGTTAGTCTGGCTCTGCATGGATCCCTTGAGACCATAAACGAAATTGTGGGTGGCAAAAAATAAGATGGTCAGATGATTTGGACAAGTTCAAAATGTTTTGGTACCCTGATGTTCGGAAGCAAAAAACTGGCAGACCTTGGGAAAGGCTTATTTTTGGATATTTAGGCAGCTGTGGGCAGAGGTCACAGATTTAACCCCCACAGTGTTGAAAGTTAAACAGGATATCAACGACAACAAAGTTATACCGGAAACAGACACACCAGGTGTTCAAAAGTCATAAACAGGATATTGACCCTGGTTGCAGATGGCAGGCTGGAAAATCAGTGTATCTTATCAAATAAAAATATATCCTCATATTTTTATAAACCAAGTGTCGAGTCATCCTTTTTCTCCAAGTTCAGGATTTTCCTCCCGCGGACCAAGATGTCCATTATATCCAACAACAGACTTTTAAAGGCTGATTAGTGCTAGTGATAGTAGTTTTCTTTCTTTGAGGAAGCCATTTTGTGCCCCAAACTTTTGGGTAGCACCTTTTATGTGTGGAAAAGTGAACATTGCTCACAGGATACAGGATGTGTGAGAAAATCATTATTATTATTATTATTTACTTACAAGGAGATATATTTTAAAAAATCAAAAGAAAAGAAATACTAATTTCCATTGGGAAATCATAACTTGTAAATGAATTTTGATGTAAAAATATAAACTGTTTGTCAAAATGAATTCCAGTGTTGGAACAATTTATCATTATGTCAGTTGAGAAACTCAGTTTGGATAAAAATGATAATTGTTACCCTGTATTCTGACCAGACATTATATTTGCATCATAACATAACCAATACTGCCTGCATATGGATATTCTTCAAAGATTACTTAGGAACAGTTTGACAGATCTTAATAAAATTTGACAGTTTCATATAGTGGGTATGAAGATGTGATTGGATTTTGGGATCTCTATCTTTTGGGGAAGGCGCAGTCCAGCAATGCCAGTCCAGCGATGCTGTTAAAGCGACGTCATTTAAATGCTATGACAGTTTCAGCACCGCCATTCCACCACAGCCATTCCACCCTGGCCATTCCACCACGGCCATTCCACGGCAGAGCTACTACCAAATCTAATGATAATCTTTTACAGTTTCCTTTGCTACTAAATGAAGTTTACAATCCAGACTCATTATTTATTCACTACTCAGTTCTTGTTATTTACTGTTATTACACTATCAGTCCTTGTCGATATTCTTCTTAATGCCCTTTTGAAATAAACAACCACTCTTTTCCCCTTCATTCTATACTGATACGTATAGACTTGGGCGAGTAACAAAATCCTCTTTTCTATTCGTTTGCCTAATACTATTGATACTACTATTACATTCATTCATTCATAAACAAAACAAAAATCCCTTACAATAATTTTTCTTATAGATTTATAAAATAATGTTATACTACAGAAATTAAAATGGTAAATTTTTTTATAGCGAAATTTTAGGACAATTTGTCTTTTCTATTTAATTTTGTTATAGATTTTTAATCTTACAGTGATTTTCATTTTTAATCAAATTTTAAAGATTTTTACTACATAAATTAAATTTTTATAGCTACATTTTAGGACAATGTTGTATATGTTTAAAATTCAAATGAATAAATAACACTCTTTACCTCATAAAAAATGTTCTCTCGATTCTATTAATTAAAATAATATTAGCAAAAAAACATTGCACTTAGTGCAAATTGCTCACACTCACAGTGTATTCAAATGGTGGACCGGGTACATCTTGGCTAGCTTTGTTGTTAGTCTTGTGAAACTATATACTTGCAGCGCTAGAAAGGCCTGTGCTGAATAATCTGGCACTGGAATGGACTGTGCTGAAACGGCATCACCTTATCAGCAATGCTGATCCAGCAGCAATGAAACGTACCTAACCCCTATCTTTTATCTTTTTAGTTGTAATATGTGGGAGTCCTCATTTAAACTGAACAAAGTAGCTTTGTTCTACTGTGCCATGGAATGTAACTACTAAATGAAAGGTAGAAGCAGGGGAGCAGGCAGGCTCTGCCTTGTCTTATTGGGTGCATTTTAAAAACTGTCAACCAAAACTGTCAACATAGGTTTCTTCAGATTTTAAGTTGGTTTGGCTGACTATGTATGTATGTATCATGCATACAGGTGCACCAGGGCTGAAAATTTCAACATTTACTCCTTATTATGTCTAGAAAAAACAGGTTTTTGTTTTTTTGAAAATTCCATGCCCAAATAGATTTTTAGTGGGCGGTTCAATTTGCAATGTAAGTTTATGCTAAATTGAAACCTTAGTTTATGTCCAGCAGCATACACACATGTTTTTTGAAAATTCAGTTTTCTTATGTGATCACTGCCCAACAAAAGGCAAGAGAATTAACTTATTCATTGATCACACCTTTTTCCAATGTTTTAATTGATCACCGCCAACATGGCATGTTGCCAACAGCTATTGGTCACATGACTGTATCTATTGAGGGACAAATTTTATTTTATTTAATAAAATTTCATTTTAGTATTATTATTTTAGTGAAGAAAATTAGTCTGAACAGAAGTAAAACATTTTTCCTACGAAATTTAATGTCTTTGCCATTAAAAAAGAACCTAGGTAAGCACATAGTCTGAATAAAATTCACTATCCCATTGTTATCCCCTCTTAGATGAAAACAGAGAAAAAAAATCCTGGAATAACTCAACACAAGAAAGGAAGAATTTTTTTTACTCCAAGAAGAACAAAGGTAAGGATGTTGTATAGAAATACTAAGGATGTTGGTCTGAACAAATTCCTGGATTGTAATGACACCTTATCCCAGAAAACACAGAAACTCAAATAGTAATTTATTTTTTTTATCTGCTTGATAATGGATCATTGTGTTAATGTGTGTGAGTATTAGCATATGTGTGTGTTACTGCGCACACGCATGTGTGTGTGCGTGTGTGGATGTGTTTGTGCACTTCCTTTCTGTGACTGAGCTGTCCCCAATTTCCTGAACCATCCCGGTGAGCATTGTGTTTGTTCACATCAAAGTAACCCTTCTCCCAACCCCATATCCTATCTGTTTCCAATAGACTCAGGATTTCATCAAAGAATGACTGCCAAAAAAGAATAGAGCACAGACACAAAAATATCAGGCAGCATTTTTGTTGCTCTATCGTTTGTTGTTTGTTGTTTCGAAAAACAGAGAACAGAAATAACTTGTTATTTCAAATGCAGAAAGTGTTTACCCGGGTAAATGCTTTCATTTACAATATAATTGTTAGCGGAGGATCTTTTTTAATTTATTTTTTTTCTCTCCGCATCAATATACTCAACATACAAGCAAATATTTAGACACATATACATGAAAAGAGTTGCTACTGATATATATATATGTATATATAAGTATATGTGCACACATATACTCGAACATACATCTATATACTAATACCTATACATAGATATGTGAATATCACTTTAAAAACTTACTACTGTGATATATAGTGTCACACACACACACTCTATACATTTGTAACACACACACAAATACAGACAGAGATGCAAATACATACATATATATATATATGATAAAAGGTAAGAAGACAGTGCAGAGATCAACCTTTAAAAAATAGTATTTATTCCCTTGATGTATTCAAGGGAATAAATACTATTTTTGAAAATGACCGTAGAAACATTGAAACAAATTAAGGGAATAAATACTATTTTCTAAAAATCCAATTGTACACCATATAT
>VCCN01003854.1:7751453-7765066 GCA_006491835.1 Architeuthis dux | reverse complement strand
ATATATATATATAGAGAGAGAGAGAGAGAGAGAGAGACATGATCCTAGGCATAAAGTAATGACAACATTTTTATTCTAATATTGTGATTACTTCTCAGATTGTATGAGTCTGATTTTGAAGGAAATAGCCACATAAAAGACCCAAACTAGTGCAATGCCTTAAATTAATAGGGATATGGCCATTTATAAACAGCTCCCTATTTGCTTTCACTGTACATACACACAAAGAACAGAAAGTAGATAGGAGAAAACAAGATAAGAAAAAGAAATGCACACAACATGCAAATAACCAATAATGCAGTGTGGGTAAGGGGAAAAAAATGACTCTGACAACATTAAATGGCCTTGCTTTAGCATTTAGAATGAGGAGAAGGCCATTTTGCCAGCAGAACGTATGAAGAAAAATCTGAAATCTCCCCTTACTCAACTACTCCTTTTCCTCTCACCCATCCAGTTCTCTGTCGCCTGAGGCAGAGTATGAACCCTTGTTGCCATATTCCAACTCTGGCCATTAAACGTGCGGTCCACACTTTCTTTTCTCTTTACCGTGAGAGGCACGGGCGTTGTAAAAGCGATATCCTGCTCGCATTAGGCAAACCCACGTAGCAGCAGGCGCCAGTCCATTCTTTGGCCTCTGCTCCTTGTCCAACTGCTGACCTCTTGCACAGCGTAAGGTTATCCTCATCCATTGGTTGCAAGAGATGGCACGTTTCTATTAACAAAACCAAAGCAAGGCAAACACTATGCGTTCTTATCTTAGTGGTTGGCTCATAAAATGACCACCATTGTCACCAACATGGTCTCCACCACCACTACCACCACCACCACCACCACTTCCTCCATCATCACAAACACAGCTTTGACCATAGTACATATGTACACACTATCAGCTAGCTAAAGACAACTTATTTGGGAAATTTTGTCAGGGATACAAATAATACCATATCAAAAGATATTGACTCACAATCTTTGTCTTTTGGGCTTTTTTGTTAAAGAAGATTGTATGATCAATATGAATATACTTGTAGTGCAGAAATCAGCTTCCTCATCTTGCTATCTATTTACAAATAGTATGATTCTCACTGAGTGGTCTTAAACTATGATCTTCTGTAAGACAGGGTTTAGTCTAGTGATTTACAACAGTAGCTGCTAAGCAAGTAATAGACATGAAAAACTAATTCAGAAAGTTATTTAAAAAACAGAGAGGAAACTATAAAATAAAGGCAGGTCTGGTTAGTCACTCAATAGAAACCATCACATGACCAACGTCTTTTGGCAGCATGCCGTGTTGGAGGTAATCAATTAAAAAATTGGAAAAGGGGGTAGTCAATGAATAAGTTACTTCTCTCGCCTTTTGTTGAGCAGTAATCACTAAAAAAGTCTGAATTTTCAAAAAACAAATGGGAATTCTGGACACAAACTAAGGGATAAACTTTTGTAAGCATAAACTTACATTTTTCTAGATACAATAAGGAGTTAATGTTGAAATTCTCAGCCCTCTAGCTCTATTGGTGCAGCCTGTATGCGTGATACATACATACATACATACATAGCCAGCCAGACAGACCAAATTGAAAACTGAAGAAACCTATGTTGACAGTTTTGATGACAGTTTTGGTTGACAGTTTCTAATATTAATCAATACCAGGATTTTAGCAGTGAGTGATTGCATGTCTTAAAGGCATTTATGAATTGAGATGATTATAATTTGGATTGGGGGACTAGATAGCAGATAGCTGTTCTGTTTGAAAGAGCAGTTGACACTATTTTCAAATGAAAAATAAGTAAATTTGTCCCTATTTATTTGGGGTCATAGGTCCTTTCTTTGTATTTTCATAACATTAATACTAGTCAGCAATTAGTGAAAAGATGCATAGACAATTTTATAAGTTATATAAGATTAGGGATGTCACAGCCAAGGCTCATATTTTAACAATACCGCTGAGCTTTATTATAATTAGTTTAATACTAGTTTTATTTCATCACTCTGGGTTCATACTCTCTTCATTATTATTTTATTAATAGTTTTACTCATCTTATTATTGTTGCTTTTTAGATTAAACATTTTCACTATTATTATTTTATTACTAGATTTACTATATATTGTTGCTTTTTATCACAACACTATGGTTCAATACACTCTTTATTATTACCATTATTTTATAACTAGTTTTACTCCATCTGATTATTGAGGCTTTTTATCACAATACTCTGGGCTGATATATGCATCAGCCACTAAAGCAAACAGCACAAAATCAGAAATAAATATGTCGCTTCTGACCAGACCTAAACTTGCATCCCATGCTTTGGGAGTCCCTATTTTATGGCCATCACCATAACCAGTTCAGCTTAATCATCGAAACTTCCATGACCAAAGTGGTTAAAGTGACTCCCATTGAAAAAGATTAAGAAAAACTGGGGTGAAGATTGGATTTTTGAGACCTACAACAAGGCTTTCGTTTAACAACCATTTTGTTTAGTGACCTGGTCATTGGACAGGCACCCGGTCGTTAACCAGGGAACACATGTATATTGTGTTGGCCCCCTGTCAAGGTTGACAATTAGTATAACAACTTTTTACATTTATTACTGCTTGGATTATAGTTATGGGGGAGTGGTTTGTCCAAGTGCTCACTCAACCACTCTACTCTGTCAACCATTGTGGCATGTTAGAGACAAGACATTTTTATCAAGACATCAGGGATATGGATTGATGTCTTTCCTAAGGGTATAAGTGCTAACTGAATATAAGCAATCTCAGCCAAAAGTTGAACTTGGTTGGCTCATTTTGTTTTCCGTGACAATAACCACTATGCTACCTCACAACCCTTAATTTATATACCATGCAATGCATTTGATAATTATAACTGCATATAATTAGGATGATGTCACTCATACAATCATTTTTAGATAATGGAATTGTTATTAATACAATTAATATAGCAAGGCTGATATCGAAAGAAAGAAATGCAAGTAATTATATATAACAATAGGCATCATATATATAACAGTAGAGATGTTAATGCTGTAAGTTTTAATGATAATTTAATAATTGGTGCTAATAAGATCATCAGGCCAATGCTAATGATAATAATGTATTTTATTTATGTATATAGATGCTAATGATAACACTGTGTATGTATGTATATGTGTGTGTGTTTGTGTGACTATTTACTGTAGTAATGCTGTGAATGATAAATATATATAAAAAAGACAATGATATAATAATATGTACAATAATAAGAAAAAAGACAATCCAATTCAGTGTTAATAATAGGCTTGATATTAATGTAAATGTGACATAATGATCCTGATAAAAGCATTTACAGTAATTAGCGAAAGTATTCTGCAAAGGTATTTGATGAAAATATGCAAAAAGTATTCTTTCTTTCATATGATGCATAACTTTAAACTCACTTTGTGCTCATTACAGGAGTAGATGAATCAAGACTTGTACCCTGTACTCAAAGCATGGGTTCCCAAACCTTTTTCATCTGTACCAGGGTTGACATTTGGTATTTTTCAAGACCCAAACTGAGCAGATTTGGTACTGAACAAAGCTATTTGGTTCCAAAAATAAAGATTTGGTACTGAAAGAAAATTTACAGATTAAAAGATAACAATCCCCCACACACAAATGATATGATATAATATAAATATACATGAGCAATAAATAAAAAAAATATGTATTTGAATCCATTTTTCCTGCAAGCTTAATCTGATGAAGGATTTCAACTTATTTGATTATTTTGGTACCGAAGCTACCTAATTTGGTACCAAAGCAATATAAATTTGGTCTTGTGCAGGAAAACACATCTGGCAGCCCTGCTCTATACCCCTTGGCCATTCTGACAGGGTCCCATGTACCCCTAAAAATTAAGGATATAAAATTATATTGATTTTAATAAGAGCTCTATAGTGAAAATGTTTGAAATATTCTTTGTTCTTCTTTCAACCTCATAAGACACACAGTGATTAATTCTTTGAATATGTCAGTCTTAGATTGTGAGATAGTTGAGCCTGTTTTTTGGCAAATATTTCATGGATATGAGGGGCAACTTTAGTAACTGAACAATGAAGATCATGTTCAGGGGGTTTAAGATTTGATCGGTGGTTTGATTTAATCCCCAGCAGCACTGAAAATCAATCTTTATTATTATTGAAATTAAATTTTGTCTATGAATACTTCATCCAATAATATTGGATGAAGTATTGTAACATACCACTTTTTATTAAATTTTGTCTATGAATACTTCATCCAATAATAATAAAGATTGATTTATAAAAAAGACTACAAGGTCTCATATGTAAAACAACATAATTATGGTGCAGAGAGTCGGTTGTAGGTAGTGAATTTATAAGTGTAAATCAACTTCTGCTCTTCCATGAAGTCTTTGTGACTGATTGGTAAAAGCAGCTAGGTGTAAACTAGTCTCCCTCTGTGAGGGTGTGAGTTCGATTCTCACTGAAGGCTTACTCTTTATTTCCGATTGCACTGTTACTCGTTGCCATAGAAAGAGTGGCCTGAATTAATAAGTTATATAAAAACAACTAAAATTTGGATGAAGGTAAAAACTAGTCAAATTTTAATAAAAGCACTGAAAATGTTGTACACCATGGTTAACTTTCAAACCCCTATGTGTCCCTTGAGAAGTGCAAATGTATCCTTAGTGGTACATGTACCCCAAGTTGGGAACTTCTGACAAAGTTTAATATCTAAAAACACCACAAAAGATCTCTTTCAGTAGAGTAACAGAAATAATCTCATGTACAGAGGAAACATTTTAAAATTTGAGCAACATTTTTTGTTCAACTTTAATGGAAGTTATATATGCTCAAAATGAGGTAGAAGAATAATAGGAAGAAAAAAAAGCAGAAAGTATAAAGGACTTGCTGCACAACAATCATTCAGTTCCAAAGATATTCCATTTTTATTGTAGATAAGTCATGATATTAATAGTAAATATAATGTTGCTGATAATAATTTGAACAACACTAATGATACTAATTGCATTTGTAATATTAATACAGTAGCTAAAAGTGAATAATAAATATGATGATATTAATATCAAATACATATAATCTAATAATTCTGATGGTGCAGGCAGCAATGACAACAGTAATAATAATAATAGAAAGTTGTAATACAGATATATGAAAAGTTTTGTTAATTTCCTGATGTTAATAAGAGAAAGAAAAAATGAAAGAAAATCCGAAGGAAAACATTTTTTGCTTTCCTCTTCACATAAGCCAGAAGAGACAACCTTAAAGTATTATTTTGATATCTTGTCTCCTCTTTTTTCCTGATCTCTGCTCTTACATGAAGAAAGAAAAACCAAAATTGATATAAGATTTGCAGAGTGGGTTGGATTGGGATAAGGATTCTATGTTTTTAGTCAGTTGATATTCAAGTGAGAGATGAAAAGGAAATTAGATTTTAAATTGAAATTATTTTCTTGTCTGGTTGTGATTCATGGTACATTTTCTTTCTTTATCTCTGTTCTTTTTCTGCAAGTTCTAATCTTGTTCTTTTCTTTTAACATTACTTGCTCAACATGAGAATATATATAAATATTTATATAGTGTGTGTGTGTGTTTGTAGACATGTCCTTTATATATACATCAGCAAGCAAGTATGAAAAAAATATGTTTCTGGATATGTGAAAAATAGATATGATTGATAATGGGTAGATATGTGTAAAATATGCTGTATTTCCCAGCGTTGAAAATGGTACTTTTTTTCCAAAATAAGAATATTTACCCTGCATCCTACAGGCCGAAGGTTACATTTTTCATAAGCCTATCCAATTTTTATTCTTTTTCTTCAAAATTTTGCAAGCCTACTCCTCCCCCACAAGTTTGAAGCCAAAAAATTAAGTTATAGCAGTAGTAGACCACAGGAATATAGACAGATAGCAAGAGTAATCAATGATAATAACAGGTCTGGTTTGTCACACAATAGAAACCATCACGTGACCAATGTCTTTTGGCAGCATGCCGTGTTGGGGTGATTAAAAAATTGGAAATAGGGGTGATCAATGAATAAGTTACTTCTCTCGCCTTTTATTGAGCAGTGATCACTAAAGAAGTCTTAATTTTCGAAAAAAAACAAACGGAAACAAACTAAGGGATCAATTTAGCATTAAACTACATTGTAAATTTAACCCCCCACCAAAAAACTATTTGGGGGGAATTTTCAAAAATCAAAAAATGTTTTTTCTAGACATGATAAGGAGTTAATGTTCAAAATTTTCAGCCCTCTAGCTCTATTGGTCTGGCCTGTACGCATGATACATACATACATAGCCAGCCAGCCGTTCCAAAACTAAAAAAAACTATTTTGACAGTTTTGATGACAGTTTCTAATAACAATTTAATTGGTTTAATTTTCCTTTGCATGTTATTATAGTTAATATAGGTACACTCCGTAGGTAATAATTACTTAACAAAATGATATACTTTAATTGCAGAAATATATATGTGAGAGTTATGATGATATCTTAGTTGTCAACACTCGTGGAATTTCCACGAGTCCACCTAGTATATATTAATGTTTTTCTTATTAAAATGATTCTTTCTACTTGCAGATAATAATTGCACTGAACCACGTGAGACCAAATCAGGAGCAGCACATTAGTCTACCTTCTGGATTTTATCTTAGACTTCTACCTGGACAGGTGTGTGGGCCCATGGGCAGGAATTATGCCTTTTCTCCCAACAGATAAGAAGCAGTCAGTTTTCTAAAGTATCAGCAATACCAAGAAAGGAATGAATTTGTAAAGATTAATTTTTACCATGCCTCATATTCTACTATTTTAAAAACTTTCATCAGCATTGAAGTCTTTTTCAGGTTGTCAAAAACAAAGATTTCAAAAAATCATGCATACAAATTTAGTTATGAGAACAGAAGACAACTTTTAAAATGTCTTCATTCAGGCTTGTGATATGCCGGCCATGAGGCCAAAAAAACATACTTCTCCATTATTGGTGAGGAAGTTTTCTATTATCTAGTATAAAAATAATGATCTGAATTGTGACTATCATTCACCAATTTTTCTGCACTTTTTTTGCTCTTATAATGAAAATTCGTTTTGATACTTGTTTTCTGAAACCTCAGAAAAAAATGCAATCAAAAACTTTGAAAATTTCATGTTTGTATTGTAAAATAATTTTTAAAAAAATCACTTATTATTTTTTACAACACACAGTCAGAGAATAGAAAGCAGTAGACTCATTTCACTTAATACTCCACTATTTTTATGCATCAGATTTTATGAACAATGCAATAACACTCAAAATATGTTCAATATTTTTCAATTAGAAGATGCTATCTTTGAGTTTACTTTCTTTTGCAAGTTATCAATAAATGTCGGAAAGATAATAAAAGAAAAAAATACTTTGTCATAATATGTTTCTGAAGGGATTATTTATTTACTAGCATAGTACCTGGCAAAAATGACGGAATTATTTATGTGTGGATAAATTATACAAATATATATTTTGGTAAAAATTTAATTATTGCAAACAAAAAATGCATACCTCGAAAGATTTATTCTTCTGTTGATTTTCTGAAACTCTTTATATTTTCTGTTTTTTAACAAACTTAAAACATTAAGGCAACCAAATTGGGTAAAAAAAACATCACATCAGACACCAGCAGTAGTAGTAGTTGCCGTCGTCATTATAGTAGTAGTAGTAGTAGTGATGTAGACATGAACAGACAGACACAGTAGAGCCTTGGTTTACCCCCTTCCCTGTTTGCATTAGTGTGACAAAAACCAACAAACAGACAAAAAATGTGACAACAGCTTTTATATTATAAGATTTGCATATCACACAATATTGCAAGCTAAATTAGACAATTTTATCTGAAAAAATGATACCTTGTTTGAGACTTGTGAGTTTTTAGTTGTAACTTTAGATGCATTGTTCAGGAAATCTGGTTTGCACAATTGTGAAAAGTGTTGAGTATCAAGTGAAAGGTTTGCAAGGCACTGATGTAATTGTAATCATTGTGAACAATATTGAAATCAAAGATGTCCTTTGCATGTTCTGTTGTGTTCCTGAGCCTTCAAAAGGTTTCCCATGTCCAGACACTGATTTATTCACTCTCATTTTTGCCATAACATAAGACACACACAAACATTTCTTTTCAATATGAAAATTATCTTAGATTTCATTAGTCCATCTCTATTTTTCTCAAACTGTCTAAAATAAATGCCTCTATCACTTTACTCTCAGTAAACTGGCTTCTCTGCAAGCTTTTAATGCTTAAGATATCTAGTCTGTTAATTCCTGATATTTTTTCTGCCCATGGGTTTCCCAGCAACCCCTTTCAAATGAAAATCTCTAAACACAAAAAGAATTTGAAAAAAAAAGAAAAAGAACTAGATTGATTCCAGTTTTCTGGCATTAGCTGCAGTTGCTTACTTTGAGGAAAGCTAAAATTTGTGGCTTTAAGTGAATCTTCAATGAAGATATCAAAAATAAAATTATCAATGCTAAAGTTTCCTAAATAGGAAATGTCAGCACAACATCTCAGAAAAGTAAAAGAAAAAAGAAATCAGTGCCCTGAAAGAACAAAACAAAAGTCTTCATTCTCTTACTGGCATGGACAGGGTCAGTTCAGTCTCATCTTACAACTTACATATCAATCACACAAGTACACTGATTAACTATTCATTTGTCACAATATATATATATTTGGTATATCATTAATTTATTACAACTTATATCCTCATTATTATTTTTTCATTCCTCACACTTTTGCTCATTATACTCTTCCACTGTCATCAGTTGGGATATCATATGGACATGCACACTTACACATGTAACCTTGACAAAAGAGCTCTGGACTGGAAATGACTTCTGGAAAGCCTTCACACAACAAACATTCTCCTTAAATCAGGCCAGTTATTTTTATTGTCAGTTTTTCAAAATGGAAACCACTCTAATTACTGAAAGTTAGTCATATTACAAGAAGCATTAAACTCAAAAACATAAGAAGCACAGAAAGGAAAAGAAAAAGAAAAAGAGATGTGCTTGACATTTATGAACATCTTCATCTCCTTTCTTTTTGTTTTTATATGAATATTAGGATCAGCACAATCCTTGGTCAACTTTGGCTTCTACATGATTTTATCAATGGTTCTCAAACCAAAATGAGGATCGCAAGGATGCTTCTGAGGGTCGTGGTATTGTTTGAAAAAAAAAGAGAAAATAAGATGTAAAAAAAAATAGTTGTGAATAATAAAACATCTACCAATGTATGAAAACTCTTGACATATTCCAGTCTGTTCATGTCCAATATTTTTCCTTGATTATTAAATTAAAATAGAATTCAGTAAAAAAATGTTTCTGCCCTGAGGGTCACCAAAAATTCTGTGTTTAGGGTAAAAAAATGGCCAAAAAGTTTGAGAAACACTGCAACATATAAAACACTGGCAATCCAACTAGAATTGGTGATTTTGTTCCATTTAATATTCCTTGGATTTCAGACGGAACTATATTTAAACCTGTTTTCTAGTAACACTTGTTTGATACTGCCTTCATTGGCCTTCAAATTCGGACTTTTTGTTTTAACCCTGAGCTTCTTTACAAGTTTATCATAACTGTATATTATGGATCTGTCTTTTTGGGGGAAAATTTCCAACTGCATTGTGGATTATGCTGAGGAGAGAAAGGCTAAATAGACAAATATTGAAGAAAACAAAGAACAGAGACAAACCAACAGAATTGGACAATGGACAAGCAAAACTTATTGTTTTGACTGACTAAGGAAAATAAACTTCCCTTTTAAACTCATCCTTGTACTTATGTCATGAAAAGGATCTGGACATATATTTACTTAACTCTTTGAAAATATATCCAATGCTACCAAAACCACAAGAAACAAAATATTCACTGAAAAAAAATCCAATGGAACATATTACAATAAGGATTCAGACCAATATAAAAAATATTTTGACATTTTCAGTACCCGATCAGCATAAATCTTTGGAACCACGAGCATTTGGGAATTTCACTAATATCGACAAATGGCTTTAGTTTGAATAAAAGAATACAATTCCCTTGGTTAGTCAAAGTGAGATGAAAGGAAGAAATAACCAGACCATGAGTGATTTTTATTGCCAAAGGAGTTAGTGACCTTTACCCTAATATTGCCAAGTAACACTGACAAAAATGATCACAAAAGAAAAAGAATCTATCATAGAGTTTCATCTGGACAGAGAGTGTGAATATACACACACACACACACATATATATATATATAATGAATTCTATATCTTGTTATAAGTGATATGAAAGGACAGAATTCTCATATAATTGGCTACTGAATGATATTTGCCAAACCTTGTATCATATTAGAAAGCCTGGTAACTCTCTTGTTAAAATTGTGAACAAGTCATGATATATTACACCATTTGTCTCATTTTAAGATGAAGGTTTCCTGTGATCCAAGGATTTATTTATCCCGACATCCTCATTATTTTTATCACAATGTTACTAAAGTTTCCTCACCCTTCTGAGTTTAATAAAATAAGTACCTGATATATAATGTGATATAATGGACTAATGGATATGTGTGATGCCCACTCCTTGCTTATACATAAGAAACAATGAAAAAATAAGTATCTGTAGTACTGTTGATACTTTGGAGAAGGAGAAGATCATCGATGCCAATCCTTTGCTTTGGATCAAAGCCAACAAAAAAGAGTGTGAATATATACACATATATATGTATACTATGAAAATGTCAGATTGATCAAGGATAGAGTGATACCTATGTTTGTGTTGAAGTTGAAGAAAGGCATAACTTAAGACAGTGGCTCTCAAACTTTATTGTATGACAGCGCACTGAGAAATATACTTGACTTATGTGGCACACCAACTGTAAAAAGAAAATGAATTAGACAAAAATATTTCAGTAGTCAATGAACAAAACTTTTATATCAGCATACTTTCATCTGTCGCTAAAAAGGTTGAGATCTCACAAAATCTAGTGATAAAACCCCTAGATTGACAACTCTGTGGCAGAAACAGGACAGACATAATACTTGTACTGGACACATTCAAGGCTTGAAATACATGGTTGCATATTTTGAAAAATTATGCAGCACTCTTGGGAGATAGTTGCAGTGCACTATTGTGCCGTGGCACAAAGTTTAAGAACCACTGACTTAAGATCATTTTCAACTATAGTCTTCTAAGTTTATCTACATTTGAAGGGATGCTATGAAGAGATTCCATTACCATTCATAGATGAAGATCTCTTCACCAAAACCAAATATCTTAGTCATCCACATCTCTGTCACTAATGCTAACAATTCCTATCCTAAGTTCTCTTAAAATGTCTGCTCTGTTTGTGTATTTGATGTAGACAATCAGTCAGAAGCTGTATTATCAGCAAAGCAATTTGCGTTTTTTTTCTTGCTTTTTTTATTTTCTCTCCTATTCAACTCAAACGGTGGACTCTTGTGATTTCAGCTCCCAAGACATTAGAAGCAAGCAAAACTTGATTTGATATGAACCAGGAAATGCCAGAGACTCTACTCCTGTTCTACTGCTGCTGCTACTGCTGCAGACCCCCACTTCCCTGCGTACACATGAAAAGTCTTCCTCTGAATGCCACTTATGAATTGAATGTCGAAAGCCACCAAATGGCGGTGGACCTCTTTTGAGTCTGATCACAATGGCGCCACCGAACGTGATCAACCAATGGAACAATGCTCCCTAATAATTCGGACATGAACTCTGTACGGGGTTTCGACAAAGGGAAGTGGGGAGGGAAAAGGTGGCTATGTATATGACAACGTCAAGGTGCATCATCATTGTGTGGTTGCTTGTTGGCCTTACTGAAGGTCAGTGATTAGTGTGCTGGAAAGAAAGGAGAGGGTTGGTGACTTACCTATGATTTAACAACAAGTTTCAAGTTCAGTAAGTGGGGAAGAAAGAAAGTGAACAGGGGAGGAAGTAGTGGCTCTATCTATAACAATGACAAATGAACAGAAAGGGATGATGGAAGGTACAAAAGAAACATTGAACTGTATTGGAACCAAGCATCAGGACAAAAGAATACCACTCTCGTGTTCAAACACACATACAGCATACATACTTGCATACATACTTGCATAATAGAATTAATTATATTTCATCACAGTTCTCAATGGAGACATTAAAACAAAGAATTGGTAAGACTCCAGACTGAGTTTCTTACATGGCCCTGTCTGTCATTGCTACAGATGGTGTCATAAATCCCACTATCGTTCATCCGTGTTGATTTTGTGATTATGTTCATTTCTATATTTACACCAATGAATTGTAAATTCGTATAACTTTTGTAAATTCCAAGTTCTGATCTAAAAAAAAAACAGAGGGAAAATATCTATTTGAAGTAAAAAATACAAATGATTTTTCGGATCATATTTTGCTCAGTTTTTGTGACAATTCAAAGCCAATCTTGGTTCCATCTTCAGATTTTAAAGTCAAAACATAGTTCAATAGGATAATATTCCAATGTTGTTTAAATGTCTCAGAATATACATACATTGTCAGGACATTTGAATGTAGCATTTAAGTAATAGTAAACCTTACTAGTGTCCAAACAATATCAAAACATCAAATAGTATGTTCATTTATGATCTAAGATAGAATCAAGAAAGAATTATAAATGTCACAAAATGTATTATATTGGTCCTTACATCATCTAAAAATATCCTTAAAATACATGTATATAAGGAACAAGAAGAATTACTAAAAAATAACATTGTATTTCTAAAATAATAACATTGTAAATATCATTGTTTGAGGAACGGTAGGGTTAGCAAGGGAGGGATTTTGTCTCTATGAAAAAAATGATCAAGATTTCCATATTTGTACATTTTTCAATGTTGACCCCTTTTATCACCTAAGACATGAAATACCAACAAAGACTCCCCATTTCCCACAACAATTTCAAACTGAAAAAAAAAGAATTGCAGCAATAACTTTTCCTCCTGAAAAACCAAACAATTATGTTTGAAAAAAGATGATTTTCACCATTTCAATGGTTGACTGCCTTTTTTGTTTTTTATTACCATTTTTTATTTATTTACTTATTTTTTTGATGAAAGGTCACTCAATAAAACATTGTATAAATGGATATACACTTTTGTGGTCAAATTCAATTTCATTGTGAAAGGAATAATGTACAATAACAAAGCCACAATGTTTTTCATTTAATAGGTTTAAGAGATCATGAAAAAATAGGGAAAAAGAGACCCATAAACGTTTTGAGTATTTCACCTTTTATGCAAGAAAGAAGTTAAGAATCGATCAAGCAGTGCACGCAGGCAGTTATTGTGTTGTGACCAATTCCAGGAGATAATACTTACTTGCCAATCTATTAAGAGATATAGCTGCCTAGTTTGCGTTTCATCTATCTATCTAACTATAAACACACATGTATATTCTGTGCATGTGCATATGTTTGTAAGTGCTTCTGTATGCATATAGATACACACATGTACATATATATATATATATGTGGGAAAGTAAGATGATAGGTTATATTGGTACACATGTATCTCTATGTTTGTTTGTACATTGAAATATATATATGTGTGCATATACAC
>VCCN01003854.1:7627352-7637877 GCA_006491835.1 Architeuthis dux | reverse complement strand
TTTTTTTTTTTTTTTTTCCTGTATGAGTGGAGACTCACTAGAAATTCCATTTTACTCTCATCCTTATTACAGTATACCAATAACTGTATTTCACTTGCAACTTCAAACTTAGTATATAATTTAGATTATATCCCAAGTTTGAAGTTGGGATATAATCTATAAACTTGGGATATAATCTATTTAGATTATATCCCAAGTTTGAAGTTGCAAGTGAAGTACCCTTATTTTGATGTAAATAAATCATTCTACTTTTTATTAAACAAAACAAAATTCTGTTTCTCGGTCTCTACTAAGCTAAACTGAAAAATAGTCATCATCTTCCAATTTACTATTACATTTATAGTGAATAAAACTTTGAAACCAATACATAAGTCAATGTATTACTTGTTGCAATGGCCTCATACATAGCACAGGCATCCCCTGTTATAACTTGGGTATTGGGGTCCAAGAAAGCCAACCATGTTATAACTGAGCCGTGATAACTGCTGTATGGGTATGTGCAATATTCAATGGTGGTCAATAAGTGAAAGATGCAGACATTGTCTATCATATAAAAACTAAATGAAATTTGAACAAATAAACAAAGGCATTCTTTAATGATTTTTTATTAATTAATACCACCAAAATAACTCCATATATTACAAAGTATACCAAATTTACATATTTACATCAATGACTTAACCCTTTGAAATCTTATCCCCTGTGCCTTTAGATACCCTGTATCTGAGCTCCTGAGTAGAAAAGCTCAAATGAATTTTGAAAAAGTTTTGTTCATTGACTACTGAAATGTTTTTGTCTAATTCAAGTGTATTTCTTAGTGAGGGGTGGGGTGGGAGTTGTGTCACCTCTGTCCAGGGCGGGATTATACTATAAGGCTGAGTAGGCTTAAGCCTAGGGGCCCGTAGCAAACAGGGGCCCGGAAAAATTTTCTTAATTTTATTTTTGACATGACCATAGCCGGATTAGCCTATACACAAACTACGCCACGGCGTAGGGCCCAAAATAAATAGCAATTTAGAAATGTATCACTACTACTACTACAGGGAAAATGAATTAAACAATAAAACTGTCAAAATAAGAACATTCCCTGATGTGAAGTCTAAGTGTTCACTATAATTGTTAATAATATCTTAAAGCTTAATAAAAATGTCCTAACAAATATCTCTTTAAAAAATGGAATGAATATATTACACATTAGCACATAACAATCCACTTTATTTATTCACACAATTGACAGATTGCATTACTTACTTAAAATTATACAGAAAACAGTGGGGGGAAGATGGTTCAAGATGCTAATAGTCTAGGGCCCTGGTATAGGTTAATCTGGCCCTGCCTCTGTCATCAAATGGGCTTATGCTGTAGTAAAATAGTGCTTAGCCCGAAAATAAGGGGGCGTACAGTTCAGAGAGAAATTCTGTTTTCATTTGTGATTTTCTGGATGAGTGGGCAATAATATAGGTAAAAATGTTGGTGTCCACAACCCAACTGCCTCATATCATGATTCGTGCTATAATGAATCGCGTTATAACAGGGGACACCTGTAGTTGACATTTATGCTATACTGCTTAGACAATCATAATTTGACAAGCAAGTGACTTCTCAAAACAAAGGTAAATATAGCTAAATATACTTGTATGCTTCAATCTTTCTTTTTGTGTCCCCAAACTATGCACAACAATAGAAAGTTATTCTGATTGAAAAGTGATAACCATCAGCTTTCCCTTAAAAAGAGGATTAAATCTAAACAATTTAAGAATTTCTTTTGAAAATTTAGGTTCAGCTTTATCATTCTGTAACATTTCTCAAGAATTCTTTGTTCAATATTTTCATAAAACTTGATTTCAGGATGAACATTTATGTCTTAGCATTACCCATTGTTACTTGACTATACCACAAATACTTACCTGGTAGATCAGTTAACTAATAATACTACTTTAGTATATTCATATATCTCCTTTCATTATTTATCATGCCTAACTTGCTTCAATCACCTTTTTCAAAAGATTTTTCTTCTATCTAAAACAATGCAAAACCTTCTTTTGGTATTCTATGTTCCATTATCTTAGTTTAGCATTTTATTTTATTTAGTCACATTCTACAAATTGCTGTCTTTGATCATGTCTCTGCAGAAACTGCTGCTTTTAGCAAAAAGTATTTATAAAAAGGAGAAAAAGAAAGTTTTTTTAAAAGAAACAGTAAACAAAAGGGAAATTTAATATTTCATATTTTTCTTTCATTGAAATCTTTTTTTCACTTTCATTCAACTATCTCTAAATTCTTTTTCCATATCTTTGTTTAAACCTGAATATAATTTATTTGGTTATGTCTGCCTGTTTTGGGCATTTCCCAGGTGGTTCAGCTTCTTGCTTGGCCAAATCTCTGATGAATTAATTATATTTCTTTTGGAAAATTAAAAAAGTTACAAAAATAAATAAATGAGAAATAAATTTCTTGTTTCTTCTGCTGTTTCTTTTCCCCCTCAAATCCAACTTTAATCTTACTCCCTCTTCCCTCTACTCTGTGTTTGTAGCCCATATCATTTCGCAATCCTCATGTTTCACTAAAAGGATTTTGTAAGGGATTGTTTTCTATTTTCTCTCCTATTTATTTGTTACACTTTATTTTCTCCTTACATTATTCTCCATTTTATCCCTTTCCCATCCTTTACTCATTTTTCTTTTAATACAGATAGAGCTACAGGGCTGAAAATTTAAACTTTCACTCTGTCTAGAAAAAACGTTTTATTTTTTTTTTAAATTCCCCCTAACCCTGAACAGGTTTTTTTTGCAATGTAAGTTTATGTTAAACTGGTCCCTTATTTGTTTCTGTGTCTGGCAGTGTTCATGCTTGTTTTTTGAAAATTCAATGCTCACAAAAGGCGAGAGAAGTAACTCATTCATTATCACCCCCTTTTCAAATTTTTTAATTGATCGCCCCCAACACAACATGCTGCCAAAAGACTTTGGTAACATGACGGTTTCTATTGAGTGACTAACCAGACCTGTATTTGGTTTAGTTTCTCCTCTTTTCTATTCTGTTTTTTTCCCCTACTTTTCCTCTTTTCTAATATTCCTTTCTTTTTTTGTTCACATTTACTTGAATTTATATGTTGCCACAATCTCCTCCTCTTTATTCAATATATTCAAATTATTTTCTCTTCTGTTGTAATCAAATTCCTTCTCAGATTTTTCTCTCACTTGTTTATTCTCGCTGCTGGCTTGAAGGAGAATGGATCAGATATACTCCAGTTTTATCAGGAGCTTTTTAAAATGTGACACACAAACAATCTTGTTTGCTTTATCCAATTTATGAACATGGAAAGTAAGTCTCTTTATCAAAAGGATACCATATATGCCAGATTATAAGATGGATGGTTTAGAAGGATATTTGGAGGATTACTGCTCACTGCAACTCATACAAAGCTCCTTAACTGTCCATATTGAGCTTCAGTAGACGGTCCACTAATTATAATAGCATTGGATACAGTGTAATATTTGTATAGTTTTTTTAAAATTAAATGTCTGTCATATATACCAGCATATACAGTATATTATCCAACTAAAAAACAAAACATTCTTGCCATTACATCATCCACACATTTGGTAGTATACTTGTATACTATGCTATCTTTCATTCTCATTTTAAATGGGTTGTCAAGTTGTATAGAAACAACAAAACTAGTTCAAAGAATGATAAAAGGATTAACATATTATAGACTATGCTGTAATATTCGTACATTTCTAATAAAGTATCTTGGTAAGTCTATATCATGGAAGAAATTTTAGTATTTCTGATAGAAAAAGCAGTTCCTTCTATCTCATAAAAGTAATATGACTACATTTTCTTGTGCATATTTTAATATTTGGTTTTTACTATCTTCTAAAGCCGACTCTTTGTTAATTTTTTCAAAGCAGAATCAAAATAATATAATTGACAATATAAAAAGTCCTGAAAGGGAATTTTTGCATAAAAAGTGGATTCATTAAAGTGATTAATATCAGGGGCGGATCCAGTCTGCTGAGCTGACTGTCTTCCAATTTTTTGTGGGATGGACCTTTAGGGGGATCTGGGGGCATGCTCTACGAGAACATTTTGAAATTTATATATCCAAGATTAGCTAAAATTGCATTTCAGCTACTGAAATTAAGTGTTGTCTAGAAGTCTATTTTAAATATGTTTCAAAAGTTTTGTATGTGATCCAAAATTTTGCGGGGTGGGATTTTAGTGGGGTCTGGGAGCATGCTCCACATAAAATTTTGAAATATATGTATCTAAGATTGGCTAAAATTATGTTTCAGGGCTTATCAGCTACTGAAATTAAGATAAATAAAAATTTCCGGAAAAATTATAAGGGTCTTGATGGTTGTGATGTGTTGAGACGAAAAGATTTAAAACTTGGAAGACGCTCAGAAAACAGTATAAATAAAAAATTTCAGAAAAATTCTGAGGGCCTTTCAGAAGACCCTGGAAGTCCCCCTGGATCTGCCCTTGTTTTTAAACAGTTTCAAACATCAGCAGGAATTTCTAGTGCATCAATACTGATCTGGGTCATGTAAAGCCAAGAGTTATCTCCTTCAATAATAACTTAGTAATTATACTGTTAAAAAGGATTAACATATTACTTGAGACAATTATCTTATTAACTCTTTATATAAACTGATTGCTAAGATATGTGCCTGCAAAACTCATATAATTGTATAATTTTCTATCCTCCATTTTCATTTCAAATTGGTTGCCAAGTATAGAAACAACCAAATCAGTCAACACAATGTTAAAAGGGATTAACATTACAAAACTATACTGAAATATTAATAACATTCATTTCCAAAAATGTATCTTCACAGATCCCAACCTATTTATTTACAAGATATTGGTTAGGTCTAAAAACATATTTGCTCATCTCTAATAAAACTTCTAAGTCTATTAGTGAAATTTCATGAAAATGCTCTCTGTACATGCATGCACATTCAAGCCACAAGCCACAAAAAAAAAAACTCTTTCTAAATATATTATTATCATTAATTATAAGGCTTTGTCAATGCGGGATGTAACAATACATTTCAATATGGCCTTTTACATATAAAATCTTGAATATTATATGATAGAGGTGTATCCAGGCACATGAAGACATTTTCTTCCGTTTTATTTATTCCTGTAGACTCCTTGTGGGGCATAGGGCCGTAACCACACCATGCCAACAATCGCTAGGGTGATGCTGTTTTGGTTTCTGTAGCAAGTAGGTTTTTATGGGGTGGAGTTGTTAACCCCACAGCCCCCTCCCCCTTACCCGGGCTTAAGTTGGACTGCCTTACAAGGCTAAAGGGCTCCAACTGCTATTTACCTGATAGCTTGGGAAAGAAGTATTCATGCCTTTCTCAAGGACATTAGCTCGAGTTGAATATGTAAACAGCCTTGGCTGAAATTCAAACTCAGTTTGCCGATTCCGT
This sequence comes from Architeuthis dux, assembly GCA_006491835.1. Lineage (NCBI taxonomy): Eukaryota > Metazoa > Mollusca > Cephalopoda > Oegopsida > Architeuthidae > Architeuthis > Architeuthis dux. Next base: position 7,632,427 of record VCCN01003854.1, on the reverse strand, counting down.
TACATCACCCTGCACCACCCATATTGACATTAATGTATAAAAAAGAAATCATTCTTCATATTCTTGAAATATACAACATTTTATTATTAGAAGACAAACGAACGAATCAGCTGTCAAAGACAATGTTTCTTAATGCTTCACTTGTTCTGACAAAACCTTGCTTGGGTGGCTATTTCTTGATCCTATCCTTATTTCTTTTAAGGCTCCAATCCCCATTAATCTCTCTGTTTATTCTACTGGGGTCATAGAAAAATGATACACATTCCTTATTGGGTGAAGACTACAAAAGCATTGTCTCATAAAAATAAATTCATTGTTTGCTAACTCTGGTATTATCCCAATATTTATTTCTGTAAATACAAACGAAAAAAACCCCACAAAACGGGGTGGAATGGTGACGGTCATTCCATTCCTGTCTTTAACTTAGCTAGTCACATTTACTGACCCAACCGTTCTTCATTGCTACTTGCACCATAGGATCGCATTTATTCCCAAAACTTTCATACCACAATCACCATAACACCACAATTTCTCTATGAACATAACTAGTCCTACAAATACAATTTTGGTGTCGGGGGTGGATAAAAAGATGGATTTGTATCAGGGTTGCCAGATTAGTTTTCTTAATATCGGACATGATTGTTCCAAAACTCGGGCAAATACTGTCAACCCTGCTCCAAATCGGTCAAACTCGGATAGAAAAACTGATGGCTAAAAATAGCTGGTAATAGCTAAAAGTAGCTAGATTATTATCACAATAGCTGGTAATAGCTAAAAGTGGCTAGAACTGATATCTGATATCTAAAAATAATTTCTTATATTTAAACGCAACAAAAAATATCTAAATTTAGATATAAAATATCAAAGTTGGCATAGCTGAGTGGGGCCTTAAATCGGACAATTTTGGATGTCTGACTCTTTTAATCGGACATACGGTGCAAAAATGGACACAATGTTTGAAATTGGACATATCTGGCAACCCTGATTTATATATACAGTCTATAAATTCTCCCAATGTTTTCATGAAATTAAATATATTTACAAAGGTTGTTAATATGTGACTCTAGTATTATCCCTGCTTCTTATCCTTTAATGACCTGTTCATGAGTTACAAGTAGGAACCAATTATTTATTGCTAGTAACAGGCAATAAAAGAACAGTCTTGTTCACAATGAAATCAATGTTTACAAACTAATATTACCATAATCCTTGTCAGAGCTGGCCCGAGGCATAAGCAAACTAAGTGACTGCTTAGGGACCTGTGACTACCAGTCAATACTATACTATAGTCATTAGTGCTTGTGGCACTGAGGCAGTGGGGACCCCAAAACAAATTCTGCCTAGGGCCCCATAAAGGCTTGGGCCAGCCCTGATCCTTGGCTTTATTTAGCTGGGAGTTGTCTCTATGTTTATATAGGAGGATACAGCTATCTGGCTTGTCTGTAGATTAACAAAAGAACAGTCTGGATTGCTATACATTTGTCTATGCAGAAGAAAGGTTTGTCAATTCAAAAGAAAAATAATTCTTGATGCATTTAGGTGTTGAGGTGCAGGAAAATCTCATTCATATCATCAGTTTATATATTTCTTTTCCTCCCTGACCCTGGCCGCATTCTTTGAGCAAATTTAAAAATAGAAAAAAATTTTAAATCACAAAATATTAATATATCTTTGAATTCCTATAAAGTACCATTCTTCAAAATCTTCTTAAAATCTAATTCCATATTCACCCTCACTAAGACTTAAAAAGGAAAAAATGATAAAATGTGTGTATTTAAAAATAGGAGGAAAAAAAAAGAAGAAAACTGCTCCCAGAAACCCCCCAATTTACCTTTTATTTTTCCATAATCTGATCTATTTCATTTGAATTTTTCGCTATCCGCCCAGCCATCTGTCATAGTTTCAACTTCAAATCTCCTATATTTCAAATTCCACTCCATAGAAATAATTCCACTGTAACCAAAGCTGAAATGTTTCTGATTCATAATCATACACAAAACAAAGCCATGATGATCCCCAAGATTCCTTTTGTCAATATCTTTTTTGTTTCTTTTTTTTTACCTATACTGGCCGATTTAGCCCCCATCTCTTTTCCTTTTCCTATCTCTCCCAAGTCCCACCTAAGACTTGGGATTTTTGTGTGTAATCTTCTAGCTTTGGGAAAAGGAGCTTTCTCGATTCTCATCCTTGCCTCAGATCAGATCATTTCATCCATGTCCAAATTTTGTCGTTATAATAACAATGGAGAATTGATGATTAGTAGTAGTAGTAGTAGTTAGAGCAGGAAGAGTTGCAGGAACCTGCTGAGAGTAATAATAATTGTCATAACAGTAAGACATTATGACTGTTATGATAATAATAGCAAACAATAATATCAATAAAGGATGATAATAATAGTTGTACAAAATGTGATTCTGATTATAATGACAGAGAAATAGTAATATGATAATACTAGCATAGTACCTGTCAAAAATGATGGGCTTATTTATGTATGGATCGGATCTGCACTTCTAGATCAAAGCATCTGTATGCTCTGTGTGCTCTGCCTAGGATCAAAGTGTCACTCCCCTGCCCTCTGCCTAGGATCAAAGTGTAGTACATGTGTGCACCAAGAACAAAGAAACAAACAGAAAAGGTCACACTGTTCATAATATACATAGATGAATGGGAAAATTTGAAGGAAAAATAATGGCAAAGGGACAAGCTAAATAATGAAAGAGACATTTTTCATTAATTAAATATGTTTGTGAAACCCTAAAAAAAAATCTCTGATGATATTTGAGAAATGCAAAAGTATAAATAACATGTGGTAACAAATTTGAAAACTGTATCTCATCACCCTTTGCAATATTCATTTTGCTGATCTATAAAACATTGAAGTAAGAATAATAGAATGATGATAGTATTGGTAGAAATAAGAACACATTTTGGTTAAATGAACTAATGTTTCTATTGATTAATTCTTATGACTAGTTAAGAGAAAAAGTTGGGATTGGGGAACTTGGAAGGATGGCACTGTCATCAATCAAAAACCTTTTCACTCATAGTTTATCTTAATTAAACAATCATCCGAGAAGGGGGTCTCATTTTTCTTCAACATTTAACAAATGAGGCAGCTTTACTTTTTTGCTGTGTATGAGTTTTGACTTCATGTCATCCAGCAGGTCCAGCCATCTTGGCTACATATAAAACATTACTTCACTACAAATGTTGGCTCTTGGTAGATAACAAAACCAAAACAAATTCTGAACACTCCTTTATCTGGAAAAAAAGAAAGAAAAACATCAGGCCTAACTCCATCATTTCTATGATTACATGAGGATAGTTTCTGTTTTTTTCCTCTCTTCATGTAAATAATAACAATCATAATAAAAACTAACTGGACCCATGGAAATTCCATGGGTTTTGACAACTAAGATATCATCATTACTCTTTTAAGATGTTGAAAATGGCCTAAACAGCCATAACATATACATCAGAAGACATACACCAATACACAAGATGGAACTATGTTCATAAAAATATTAATTTTAAAATTTTGAAGTTTTAGAATTTTAATATTTATAACATCTAGAACACTGAAATTGAAAATAATTTTCAATATTTTTTATTTTCATAGTTTATCATTACTCTTGAATATATATTTCTGCAATTTAAAGTATATAATTTTGTTGAAGTAATTTATTACCTATCGAATGTATCTATATTAACTATAATAACATGCAAAGGCAAATGACACTATATCTGTTGTTATTATTATTATTGATTACTTTTGCCACTTGTCTATATTCCTGTGGTCTACTACAACTATAAATTATGCTTCAGACATGTGAGGGGGGAGTAATGAATGAATGAATGACAATTATAATGAAGGTTTAATCCTATTTTACTCCCATTCAAGCATAAGCATCCTCTTACATTCTTACCCTTGTTCATTACATTGCAAGATTGGATGGGGAGGGACATTTATAGTGAAGGTTGAGTCCCTTTTGCTCCCATTCAAGCATAACCACTCATTCTTACCTTTGTTCATTACATTGCAAGGGTGAGTGGGGAGGGAGACAGTTATAATGAAGGTTGAGTCCCTTTTGCTTGAATTTAAGCATAAGCGCCCTCTTCCATTCATATCCTTGTTCATTATATTAAAAGGGTTGGTGGGGAGGGAGACAGTTATAATGAAGGTTGAGTTCCTTTTGCTTGAATCTAAGCATAAGCACCCTCTTCCATTCATATCCTTGTTCATTACATTGCAAGGGTTGGTGAGGCGGGAGATGAGAAAGGAGGAAAGATATGAGGAGAATGATTAATAATCAGAAAGCGTATGGGTCGTACATACAAACAAGCAAAATAATAGTATAATAGTTTTTCAAAGTAAAAAAGAAGCTGGAAAGTTGTTTATATTTTCATTTGGTGGTTTTGAGCAGTTTACAAGTATAAAATTAGAATCAAAAGAGTCGGCTTCTATTCTGAAATCAGGGTATATACAGTGTTTCCGATTTAGCACGTTTTACACTAGACTCAAGTGACTTGGTTGCATAGGATGGAACCCCAGATCTCTTGGCTTCCTTTCAATGCTCTAAGAACAAAAAAAATAATTCAACTATCAAAAGCTGGTTGATATAAACAGTTGCTAACAGAGAACACATTGAAAAATTATTTGAGAGATTTAAACCCAGATCTTCAGTGGTATCTAGCAATTTATGTGCAATTCACTTCCATTATCATAATATCAATTACTGTATATGCCAGACTATAAGACAGATGGTTTACAAGGGTATTTGGAGGACTACCGCTCACTGCAACTCATTCAATCCCTATAACTGTCGATATTGAACTTTGGTAGATGGCCCTCTAGTCATAATACTAGCGCATTGGATGCAGTGTAACATTTATTTAGTTTTTTGTTTTTTTTAATTAAATGTCTGTCTTGTATACTGGCATATATGGTAAACTGGCAAATAAAGCAGCTGCTGCCTTTATTTATCCTCATATTCATATTTTTTTGCTCTTACTACCCACCCAGAACCAACCAATTGCAATCATCAGCCAAACGTTCATCTACTGTTTGTAACCGT
>VCCN01003854.1:7573810-7583903 GCA_006491835.1 Architeuthis dux | reverse complement strand
ATATACTGGAGGCTGTAATGCATTTGGTAAAAATATCTACCCTTATTTCTGTGAAGTTTGAGTGGTTTCTTCACTTTCTCTTACTCACTTTAAAACTTAATTCACTACTTCAAAGCTGTTAATAGTGTAAATAAATGTTTATGTCTTATCGATTTTATCTGAGGTTTTATTAAAAAGTGACTGAACTTGTTTAAGTGGAAGAGTGCATTATTTCAAATGGTGACTGAGAAATATTTTTATCAGCAAAATTGTTATCTTTAAGTGGAAAAGCATATTTGTTATGGACAGTGAAACAAGTTACACTGTTCATTATATAGATAGATATCAATAGATCACCTAGTCTCGGTTTGTTGAGTATTAAAATGTATTTTTTTAAATATCAATATTCAATATTGTTTCATGAGTTGATTCAAAATTTATTTTATGTCAATACAAATATTTCAAACAATAACAATAACAGGTCTGGTTAGTGACCCAATAGAAACCGTCATTTGACCAGCATCTTTTGGTATCATGCAGTGTTGGGGGTGATCATTTAAAGAATTGGAAAAATGGGTGATCGACGAATAAGTTACTTCTCTCGCCTTTTGTTAGGCAGTGATCACTAAACAAGTCTGAACTTTCAAAAAACAAGCAGACACAAACTAAGGGATCAATTTAGCATAGACCTACATTGCAGATTGAACCCCCCACTAAAAACCTATTTAGAGTGGGATTTAAAAAAAAAAATGTTTCATAATAAGGAGTAAATGTTTAAATTTTCAGCCCTCTAGCTCCATTGGTGCAGCCTGTACGTGTCATACATACATACATAGCCAGCCAGACCAACTTAAAAAATCAATTTTGATGACAGTTTTGGTTGATGGTTTCTAATTGTTTTAGCATAATAATAGAAATAATCATAATGTTCGGGAGCTTTGCATTAAAGTCAAATTCCTTGAAAAACTTGCAAATAAATGCTTCATATAACATCAAAAAATGTAAATAATTCTTGTATTTCACTTTGATTATATATTGAGGGAAATTTCTCAGAAATAACATGGTTTCTAAAAATGCATCTCAATTCCTTAAAAGCTTTTTAAAGTTCTTTTGAGAACATTAAAGTAAGCCTTATGCAATCATATTTAGAAACAAAATGTCATTCTGAAAATAAAAACTAGAAGTGTCTGTGGAAGTAACAATATAGACAACAATAATAATGTACATATAAAGATATTCAAAGGAGCCGTTTGTCTCTGTTACTGTGAAACATCGAAACTCATGAATTACCATAACAAATAGAAATCAATTAATTTTCCATATCAGTTCAAACTAAGTCTTATGTAAATATTTTTGAACTTAAAAAATAAAAATAAATAAAGAATTTGATTTATTTAAGCATTCAGCAAACAATTTGTAGGTCATATGATACATTTAAACATACAAATTGAATTTATAGCAGTTTTTTTTATCAAACCACAAATGGAAGACATATGTATAAGTGAGACTTATTGTCAAACTGCAGTCTAAGTCTGGAGTTAACTTTATTTTGCTACCGTAACAACAAGAACAAGAACAAGAACAATCCTCACCAAATTTAGGGGAGTAAACTTTTCACTGTTTGTCCGTGCTGTCACGTTAAACCAAACTGATATGTAAAAGTAACATTCCCTTAATGTGATTTGAAATCATGACTAACTGATTGGTAGGCAGTTTTCTTACAGACTGAGCTAAATTGACAAGTCTTACATATCTACAAAATTTTATGTTAGAAATACGCATGGGCGTATTCCATTCTAATAAATACATTTATAAAATGAACATTTCTCTACCACGATTTGAAATCACGACCAAGTGATTGATAGCCGGCTCTCTTACCGACTGGTCCAAACTGACAAGTCTTACATATCTACAAATTTATTTATTATATATACATTACAAAAGTTACAGTAATCATCTTCAGTCGGAATAGAAGTAGAAGTGGAGTCTGACCCTGCAGCAACCAGGCTTATTTTTGCATTATAAATATTTGAGGCAATCTTGATCTGTTTAAACCAAGCCCCTCATCTATATGATACTAAAATCTGATTTTGTTTATCTGTTTGTGACCTTTAAGTAGTATAAAGACATCCCTAAAATGCGCTAACATAGAGAATGCAAAAAAAAATCCTGGTGATTTGCAACTTAATGATAATAGTGGGGGTCTGTGTTCGTGCTCACCTCTATCTATACTATAATGACCGATTTGTCAAGGGAGATAATTATTAAACGCTATTATAGAGTTATCTCCCTTATTTATTTATTTATTTATGTATTCTCAAATGTGTAAAAAATACGGGTTCATTCTGGTTACATAGATTGCTCTTTCAAAGGATGACCCAATCGGTCATGGGGGTTGTCTAGAAAATTTTTAAAATGCTTTTTTCATTGTATTTATCTCTCATTTTTATCAGTCGGGTTATTGCCTCACTTCCACTTAGGAAATATATGTTTTTAGAAACTTCTCAGCAATAATCTCCTAAAGTTACAATAATTAGTTATGAACAGTTCACAATTAGCCCATGGTAATTTAATCTGTCAAGACATGGATTCATTTTCTAAAAGCTCATAAAATCCTAAATAAGTTTTCTTGAAATTTTACAGGTACATTTATGAAAATCGCTTATAAGAAATCTGATAATTTCATTTTGGGTATTTTAAAGTTTTAAAGCATATTTTTTTAATGATTTTTAATTGTTTTTGAATTATCAGATTTATTCACACAAAAAAATAACTAGAAAAAAAAAATTAAAAACCAATATATAAGTATTAAGTACTAAATAAGCTTATAAAATCCTGAAATAAAAAGAACTTACATCTTTTAGCCCTAGAATCACAGTCACATTTTTAAAAAAAGTAAACCCTCATCTTTTGTTATTGCTATGGTTATTATAACTATTACTAGTTATTGCCCATGAAAAAAATAATGGATACAATTGAATTTCTATGAGATGACTTTTGTTATAGAACAAACTACTGGACTCATTTCAGTGGAAGAGTGCATTGCTTCAAATGGTGGATAGGAAATATTTTTATCAACAAAATTGTTACCTTTAAGTGGAAGAGTCCATTGTTACAGACAGAGAAACAAATAGAAAAAAAATCACACTGTTCATTCTATAAGTAGACTTGTTTACCCATGTCAACAAAAAATGACAGCAGTATTTGAATAATTTTGCAATTGCACTGTACTTAAAAAATATTAAAAACATTATGTTGCTCTGCATTTTCTTGTTTTTATTCAACCCAAGTGAACCTGGATTTTATATGCATTTGCAAAATAAATAAAAAAGTAAGGGAGACTACTTATCAAATAGCATTTAATAGTTATCTCCCTTGAGAAATGTTACAGACAGAAAATATAGTCCACCATGTGGTGTATTATATAAGGAGATTATTATTGGTGTTTATTGTGTTTTTAATTCAAAAAGGTTGAAGGTAAATATGCATAGGAAATGTTTCTGTAGAAATATTCAAAGGTAGAGAGCTTCTTAAGATCTTGTAATTTATCTTTTGGCAACAAGCTGTGTTGGGGGTGATCAATTAAAAAATTGGAATAAAGGGTGATCAATGAATAAATTACTACTCTTGCCTTTTGTTGGGTAGTGATTACTAAAAAAGTCTGATTTAAAAAAACAAGCGTAAACGCTGTTGGGCACAAACTAAGGGACTAATTTAGCATAAACTTACATTTCAAATTCAAACCCTCCACTAAAAACCTATTTAGGGGGGAAATTTCAAAGAACAAAAACACTGTTTTTTTTAGACATAATAAAGATTACTTGTTTAAATGTTCAGCCCTCTAGCTCTATTGGTGCAGCCTGTACATGTGATACATACATAAATAGACAGCCAGCTAGCAAGACCAACTTAAAAACTGAAGAAACCTATTTTGTTGACAGTTTTGGTTGACGGTTTCTAATTACAAGGATGTGGATTTCCAGTGTGACAAATAATTTGAGATAAAGGATTACTGCATGATAGCTCTTTCTTTTTTTCTTTTTTTAGCCTTTCATACCATTTTTAAAATTAAACTTATAATCTGTTTATTTATAAACTGGATAATTTTTAATCATACAATTATATTAATTATGAATGAAATTTTACTCAAAAATTACAAAGAAGACTTAGGTTTGGCAGTAGGTTTGAGCACCTCTGTTGAACTAAATTACCACATCATACTGGTAAGCACATTGTAATTGAGTAAATTGACAGACTTTATTATATTTTCATATATGTTTGTATTATAATTACATTTATAGCTAATCTTTTGACACAGTACATATTACACTGATTCTGTTTTTCTGCCACCTGTTTGCATGAAGTTTCAGTGAGACCTCCCTTCATGTTATATCACCATCACTGTTATTACTATCAAATTGATTGTTGAATAAGAAATACATTTGCTAAGAAACAAAAGGCTTTTAAATACTTTGACTAATTCAATGAATTTACTCAAATATTTACTATGTTCTATGGTAAAACTTGTGTTTCAAATTAAAAGAAGAAAACAGAGCAGAAGACATTGTTTTAATCAAGAAAAATCAGTTTTTAGTCCTAAAAATCACCTTTCCACTTGTTTCTCTCTTTCTTAGAAAGATCCAAGTTTGGTAACCATTTTTTTTCTCCATCTAATATACCGTATTCCCCAGCATTGAGGATGCTCAGACCTCAAGGATGTGCTCCAATTCTGACTAGCAAAACTTTGAAAAAACATTTAATTCTGCATTTTCAATATTTTATGATTTGATTTAGTTTTATTTTGTTCTTCAAAATCATTCAGTCGATTTCTTTTCATGTCAGCAACAATATACGAAAACCAGCAAATCACTAAATATTTAATATCTTTTAAAGGAATTGTGCCTAGCATACTTATTCGTTTCATCTAAAATTGAAAGAAACAACACACACACAAAAGACACTCACAGTAAATACTATTTGTCTCTTACAATGTTTTGCATTGTACAAATTTTGTACAATATAGTCGAGTGATTTTGAATTATGCTGATCAGCAAATTTCATATTTGAAGATAAAATACATGTCTCTTTCATGAACATTAAGATATTTAACAATATATAAGACCGCAAATATACTGGCTAAACTTTCGAAATTGATTTTCTCATTTTGAAGACTTGAATGTTATGTTATTTTTTTTGTAATTTATATTGAAGTCATTCATTTGACCAAACATAATGTTATGAAACTTCTTTGATACCATTCGGATGTGTCCATTATTCCTGACAATGTTTTTGTATTGCTCCTAAAGATAATGGTAACAGACATAATCATATATGGTCACAAATTGATTCTGTTGAAATGTTTAAACTTGTTTTTCACTTAGCATTTCAAAAATAGTTTTAAAGAAATCTGACTACTTTTATTTATTAAGCATTATGAACCATTATTAATTTTCATGCTTTTCCTTCATACAATATATGAAAGTAAGTCAATAAGTCTGTACCCTAATGATAAAAAAGCATTTATTTTGCGCAGCAGATATTTATTTTTCAACATAATCTCCTTCCTTGTCAATGCATTTAAGCCACTATTCTCCATTAATCACATAAAATCGAACATTATACAGTGAGAATTTAAAATAAAAAATCAGCTAATAATTGTGACAGGCTACAGACTTATTGAGCCACCCTCATATAGTTAGGTTATGCAGGAGAATGATACGAGCACAAACCTGACACTGTGGGAAAATCAAACTTTGAGATTTTGAGGAAAAAAGTAGATCATCAGTTTGATATGCAATGATTGGACATTCATCCAAAAAAAAAAAGACCTACCAAATAGTAAATGTAGCCACAACCATAGAATCATCTTAAAAGCAAAAGAAATAAGTAATAAAGATTTACAATGAAAAGCCCAACTATTAAACATGAGAAATGGCTGTTCCTTTAACAGATGGAGCACTGAACATTAAGTTTCTAAAAGGAAGAATAAGATGAAAGCAATCTGATGACAGAGATAATACAACCTACAGTTATTCTCACTATAGTGTTTATAAGATGATGATTTTGATATCTTACTTCTTTTTACACCTCATCATCAGCATTTTTATGTGAATTATTTGTATTTATTAGAACCCATAGAAATTTTCCATGATATTTTTGCTAGAAGTATTTGGTAATCAAACATTTCGGCTGTGGACATTTCGGCTGTGGACATTTCGGCTGCAGACGTTTGGGCCGCAAATATTTTTCGATCGCAGAAGTTTCAGCCTCATTTTGTTTTTAAGTGCAAGAATGACTAACTAGATGTAATTTGAAATGAAATAGAATCATAATATATAAATCTAATGCAATGTATGATAATTATATAATGTATTTTGTTTCATACCACGTTTTACTAAATTTAACTAGTTTTTTATCTTCATCCTAATTTTAGTTGTTTTTATACAACTTATTAATCCAGTCACTGTTTCTATGACAACGAATAACAGCGCAATCGGAAATAAAGTGTAAGCTTTCGGTGAGAATCGAACTCATACCTTCATTGCCAGAGGAATACTAGTTTATGCCTAGCTCCTTTTCACAAAGACTTCATGGATTAGCAGAAACTGATTTACACTTATAAACTCACTCCCTACAACCGACTCTCTGCAGAGTGACTTAATAATTCGAAAAATTGAAAAAAATATCTAAATTGGCAACGCTGTCTACACACATTGAATCCAGACATGCATTCTCTTGTATGTAACAAGTAAAGTTAATCAAAATATTTTTTTTAAATTCCTTGTTTATGGTATTTAACAAAATATGCATTAACATTTTAATATATACTGTATATACCAGAATATGACAGACAGTTGATTTAAAGAAAAAACTATACAAATATAACACTGCATGCAATGCACTGATATTATGATGGGGGTTATCTACCAGAGCTTTGATGAATTGAAGTAAGCTGTAGTCCTCAAAATGTTCTTGTAAACCATTCGTCATATAGTTCAGCATATACAGTAAATTGTTGTGATATTAGAAAAATATACACTTTTTTTCTCCATGTTGACAGACGGAGTCTGAAAAATCACTTTTTGATTTTTATACAGATCTTAAAGATTCATTTCATACTTTATTAGTTGATAAAAATCAATTCATCCGATAATTTTATTGTTAAATCTTTATATAGAAAAAAGATAACTCTCCTACAACACCACTACAATCAAGAGAGTCTTCGAAAATTGGAAATTAAAAAAATACTTGTATCTATTTATTTTTTAAAATAAACCATACTCTTTCATTTTAGTAAGGATAAGCATTGAAGCGAAAGAGAAAAACTGGATAAAGAAAAAATATGATGCAAGGGAAATAACTCTTGCATTTTTGTATTTAGGAAATAGGGCTGCAAATCTAAAAAGCCGTCATAGTAGTAATTGGAATCAATTGAACAGGAACGGTTCTCTTCCTTATAGTAAAGGCTCTGTATGACAAGGAGGGAATTCAGTTAGCAGGGGAAGCAACTCCTTAATATTAGATTTGGCTAGAACTTAAATGAAAATGAATGAAAAACGATTATTTATTGTTATGATGAATTTAAAGTAGAATAATGAAAACTGTTCATTAAAATAATGTGATAATGAATTTTTTTATTAAAATTAAACTCATGGTTACATATGAAAATGAAAAAACTTGCAGACGATTATAAAATCTTCAGAGAGAGGACATAGCTATACATAGATATAGAAGCAAAGAATTTGTGCTTAGGACTTGTCTGTCAAAGTTAGTAAAATATTTTATATGACTACAATATGTACTTGATTTTATTTTCATATAATATAAAAAAATAATTAAAAACTTTAAAGGTAAAACTTAACAAACCAATTAATCTGTTAAGTTCTTTAGAAGGAATGAAATTACTATACATTGCTGGATATTTGTTTTTATGATGGCATTTTAGCAAGAAGTTATTTTCTGATAATCTACACAGGAGAACATAATTTATGTATTTTTTGTTAGTACTCTCTACTCATCATTTTTAGTAAAAAGCCAGGAAAGTAAGATAAATAGAAAATAGAGGTAAAAAGCATGAGGTTGATAATGATATATTTTTTGTAGTAATATCTTGATTATTTTTATTAGATGAAGCATTATGAACCATTATTAATTTTTGACAAGTATTCTCCTTCATCTTGATTTTAGTTGCTTTTCATCACAACTACTCAGACCGTTAGTCTATGGCAGTAAGTAAACAGCACAGATCAGAAATAAAGCTTTGGGCAAGGCTCGAACTCGCATTCTTTTTACCTTGGAAAGTCTGCCTATGTATGGCAACTGCTCTACTGATTGAGCAACCAGAACTTTTATGCCGTTGACTGACGGACTTAGTATTTGCAATGAAAAGCAATAAAGATTAAGATGAAAGAAAATTCTACTCAAAAATTAGTAATGGTTGATATATTTTTCATTCTAAAGTAATATTTCAATAAACGAATAGTAAATCAAATACATAAAAATATTGTTTTTGGTATACTTACAAAATTGTGTTGTTCAATGTCAATTTATTCAATACAATCTGGTTTATTTCTCCATTCTTTTTCTCCTTTTCTTTTCCACTTATTTTGGTTTGGATCAGACAACCTGAAAATTGTCGAATCGAAAAGGTACACTTTTTGCCTCAACACCTGTGAAACATCAGCAGTGTTACCAAGATAAACAAAGTCGCTAAAACTTTCGGAGTTACTTACATTCGATAAAAAATAGAAAAAGAAGGTTGTTTTTTTTTAAACTAACAAAATTTCGCAGTTACTTTCTCCTGGAAAAATAAAAAGTATTTTTTGTGCTTTCACTCCAACTATTCTTCGTAAAACTAGGTTTTGGCTTTTATAGCCATTAGTGTTTAAATTCTTTATTGAAAGTCTTATGGATTGCGAGCACAAAAAATGACTTACAAAAAATATATTTTCTATCAAATATTCGACTTATATAAATCTTAATCCAGTGATGGTAAAACTTTTTAGCACAGTATGTTGAAATTTTAGTTTTAACTATAGTTTTAGGCCTATTTTTTAAATATATTTATAAAACTAGGTGTATAATAAAATATAATATGAAATTTCAAAATATACTTACAAAACTAGAATAATAAAATGAAATTAAAAAGTTTTTAAAAGTCCATCATGTGTCACCTAAAAACCTGTGGTGTGTCATACGAAGAATAGTTGGATTGAAAGAATCTTAGTAACTTCGAAAATTTGTTAGTTTAAAAAACAAAACAATCTTCATTTTCTATTTTTTATCCAATGTAAGTAACTTCGAAAATTTCAGAGACAACTTCTATAAAATTTAAACTCAATAATGGCTCTAAAAAAGCCAAAACCTAGTTTTACGAAGAATAGTTGGATTGAGAGCACAAAAATACTTTTTATTTTTCCGGGAGAAAATAACTACGAAAATCTTTTAGTTTTAAAAAAAAACCTTCTATTTCTATTTTTTATTGAATGTAAGTAACTTTGAAAATTTTATTGACTTTGTTTATCTTGGTAACACTGCTAACGTTTCAGTGATGTCACCAGTATCGAGGCAAAATGTGTCCTTTTTCGATTTGACAATTTTCAGGGTGCCTGATCTAAACTTCATCCGGAAAAATAATATGGTTGTATTGTTTATTACTTGCCTTGTACAAAATAAATAATATGTCAGTAAAACTAAACATACTCATGTTTTATGAGTGATAAAGTTCTTTTCTTGAACTTTATTTTGAGTTGATCCTTTTCTTCCTATTTAAAAATAATTTTTCTAGTTTTCACATTTTATACTAGAGGTTTTTTAGATACTTATTTAAAAATGTTATATCATCAAAAGTTTTAAATTAGACAATTTTTCAGTTTGATAGTTAATATAAATTCACAGTAATGACTCACAGATATTTACTTTGTTTCTCTTTCTGTAACTTTCACTAGAGTGCACAGATATTACATTTTGATCCTAGGCACAAGTGCTGATCCACAGGGCTGTATTAGCCTAGACACAAACTATGCCACAGTGTAGGGCCCAAGACATTGAGTAAATAAATAGCAATATAGAGCTTTATCACTATTCCCTTGGGAAAAAGATCAATCATAAATAA
>VCCN01003854.1:7525349-7544366 GCA_006491835.1 Architeuthis dux | reverse complement strand
CTATTCATTGAGAGTTCCACAGCGGTTACAAGCGGTCTATGAATCCAGGAATCATGGACTAGATTTTGAGATTTTTCCTAAAAATGTTTCAGCAATCTGTGTCTTGTGCATTGAAAATCAGGAAAAAAAGTATTGTTAGTGATCAGGAATTAATACAAGCTTTACTGACAGAATAAGGCTATTATATGTATAATGATGCATAATGCAATTAAAGCTGGCAAGACTTGTAGGAAGAGTAAGGCCATAGAAGTTCTATGATATCTTTGTGAGGGTATTAAGGAAAAGACAAATCCCATTATTTAGGACTGCTGGATTGAGGATGCCTTGGGCAAAGTGCTGAAGACTGTTAATATCTTCAGTAAGAGAAGGCTGATATTCATGTTTTACCTTATGTCTTGTGAATTTGATATTAGATTTTCAGAAGACTCCATCTCAAAAGTGTATGACAGTTAATTTCAGTAAAATAACCCCCCAAAAGATTATATTTAACCTGTTTGCTGCCATAGACAAGATGACCCGTCTTAGCAAGTCGTCAGTCCAGTGCCACGGATGAGATAACTTGTCTTACGATAATGTGTTATTCTTCTTTTTTTCTAACATATGTACATTTCTGTATACTGGCTGAATGCCGCCCTATTGGGTGGTTTTCAGGGTGTATGTAGCAGGATGCCCGTAATCATGAGACAATTGACTGAAAAATAAATAAATAAATCCTCTCTTTCTCTTTCCTCCATGTACGAGTAAAAAATATTTTGAGACAATAAACACAAAATCATAAGTAAAAGCCAGAAAAAAACATAAAATTTACTTTAAGTCAACAACATATGAACCAGTTTATTTTAATAAGAATTTTTTTTTGAGGGCTTGATTTTTAAAACTGCTGTTTAAATTAAAAAATATAAAAAACTTAATCCTTTTTCGAACAATGTTTAGAATTAAAAACGTAACACTTTAAAAAGGAAGAAAGAGGGGCAAAAAAGAAAGGTAGTTTAATAAAAGGGTAGAAAGATAGAGAGAGACACAGAGAACGAGAGAAAGAAAGGAAGCGAATTGAATCATTACTATATGTTAAGAGGTAGAAGACAGAAGCAGAAAAGAAAAGCAGTTTAATAATTCACTTTCTTTCTTCCTTTCTTCCTTTCTTTCTTCTACCGTTTCTTTGTGTTCATAGTATGAGTAACAGCATCTGTGACATATCATTAGGCTCGTCTCATTATTTTCGCCTTCTATCTTTCTTTCACTCCTCTATTCCACCCTTTCTTTTTTTCACCATAGCGATGGATGATTCAATTATTAATGTAAGGTGACCATGACTTCCAACAGAGCTATTACACTATTAATTATGGGGAGATATTACATTTCTTAGATATTCTATTGCAGGGGTCCCCAAATGTGTTTGCATTGTGGAACAGTTTAATATTGACAATATTCTTGTGGACTGGCTGATGGATGTGAAGTGCTAATTTCAACCAGAATATAGTCAATTATAAGTGGCTAACATACTCAATTTCATTTCTAAAGGGGTTATTCTCATCAACAAAATGATTATTAAATTATTATACAGCTGACTCATATCGTTTAATATTGCCAAATCATATTGATTCCTCGCAGCACGGTAGCACATGGTTTGTGACCCGGTACTGGCCCGGTGATTGGGGACCACTGTTCTATTGTACATATTAGCTGATTTAAAACCGTTTTAAAAATGCAGTGAATGCATGCATTCTTTATCAGAAAAGCCTGGCACAGGAGTTACATCGTCAAAATATACTTGGCAGCAAACAGGTTAAAAAAATGTTTGTTTTGTCTGGATTTGATGAAATATATCCCAGGCTAAAAGAACCAGAAGGTTTCTTTGAAGAGAAAGTATCCAAATGAACAAGACTTGCATTCATTTAACTTTTTGGATTTTATAGGGGAATGTCTGACATGAATTGATGTGCTGAGCATTATTTTTTTTCTCTCTCTCTTTGTAATCTTCAAATGTTTGGTCGTGAACAGCTGACAAGATTTTTGCTCTTTTTGTCTTGAAATACTTTTTTTTCAAAGATCTCATTGTAATTGCTATTATTACTTCCCAATAAAAACTTCAGTCAAAAAAAAATAATCATCCAGTATGCTCTCACTAACATGTTGTTAGCTTAATTCATTAAGTAATTTCTCTTTTTAGGTCTTTCTTATTTTTTGGTTTCTTATAATGAATCATAGCTTGATGCCTCCTTCACTCAAATATGCCTGTAATGGCAACTGCTTCTGATGAGCACAGGAGCATCTATTCAAACGGGACTTTTCAAAACAGATATTCCCAACATAGATGTCTATTATTTAACCTTGCTTTTGGGTGTATGTGTGTCTCCACTAGAATACTCACACACTGACACACATGAACCAGCAAGGTTTGGTGATGATGCCCTGTTCAAGATAGTTTTGAGGATCTTCATTTATTTTTGCTGCCAAATTAATTTTTATGTAGCTAGAGGTGCAGTATGGTGTTGCAGTTACTGGCATGGAACATGGAATCAGCAAACTGAGTTTGAGTTTTGGCTTAGGCTACTTATGGCTTATGTTTACTCACTAATGCCCTTGGGACTGTGGGTAAATAGTGGGACAGTTTTTAAAAAATAGAGACAAAAATTGCCCAATATGCCTTGTCATATAGGAGGAACTATTATTATTAGAAACCGTCAACCAAAAACTGTCACCAAAACTGTCAACATAGGTTTCTTCAGTTTTTAAGCTGGTCTGTTGGTATGTATGTATGTAGGTATCACACAATGGTGCTAGAGGGCTGAACATTTTAACATTTACTCCTTATAATGTCTAGAAAAAACTTTTTTTTTGTTTTTTTAGAATTCCCCCTAAAATAGGTTTTTAGTGTGTGTGTGTGGGGGGGTCAATTTACAATGTAAGTTCATGCTTGTCTTTTGAAAATTCAGACTTTTTAGTGATCACCACCCAACAAAAGAGAAGTAATTTATTCATTGATCACCCCTTTTTCCAATTTTTTAATTGATCATCCCAAATATAAATTTGCTTCTAAAATACGTTGATCATGTGACGGTTTCTATTGAGTGACTAACCAGACCTGTTATTATTATTATAATTATTATATGCAGCTAAAGGTGGAATAAAGTACAATAGAATAGTTTTAAGAGAAAAATAATCTATGATTTTAATAGTACTGTGGCAAAAATTAATTCCTGGCATGTCTGAGATTAAAGCCTTCCTTTTATCTCAATGGATTAAAAAAGAGAGACCTATTTGTTTGACTAGTCAAAACAGTGCAGTATAGAAATCCTCTTTTTACATACTTTTTGCTGTTGGTTGCTTTGAATTAAAATGTAATTTCTTTTTTATAGTCTTAATGTTGACCCTAATTTCTATATCTTTGTTTTCTTATAACTTCATTCGGACATTGTTTTTAAAGTAGAAATGTTTTAAATCTGCTTTTATAATTGGCTTGGATAACTAGAAACCAGAAGCAATGTGGAGGTATTGATTTTTCTAACTCCAGTCAAAAAAGAGTGCATTTGAATTTAGACCAATCACCAGACCATTGTACCAGTAACCGATAATCAACTAGGCTGACCAGCTTGTAGGGAATGCACAGTGAAAAGATTTTCTGGATCACTTGAACATCTTCCTTCCCTTTCCTCCAAACTAGTTTAGGGGGCAGGATCTTCAAGTGATCCGTTTCAAAGAGGTGGAGGGGTCTTCAAGTGATCTGTTTCATCACGATGAAAGGCATTAGAACAAGCAAAAAGTCCAGAATTAAGGAGACGTGTGGCTGTAAGCGTGACTTTTTATAGGAATACCTAGAAGAATTTATGTGGCATGACAATGTGGCAATAATGCATTTAAGAATTTATGTATTCATATGAGTGAACAATATCTTCTTCTATTAATAATATATACATTTATACGAAGCGCCCTTTCTCGGGAACGTCAATACTCAAACCCCCCTGGACAAAAGCACTTGAAAACCTGTGTAATCATTGCAGTAAAATATAAGGCCTGTTAAAGAAGAGTAATGTCAATATTTAAAGAAGATGCCACTTGTCAATGAAGTTATTTATATAACGCAAGGCAGGACCTGCAGTTACAAAATGTATATATTTACCGAGTTCATATAAGTATTTAACTTTGTCATAAAATAAAGCCAGTAAAAATTTGTGTATTCATATGAGTAAACAATATCTTCTTAAACTTTATTATTAAAATAAATTAATTCCTATGTCTTTCCTTGTTTCCTAAATTACGATGGTTTACAATTAAACATTCTCTCCCTGCTTGGAGGGGGATGTTCAATTGACAAAACCTGAGGGGGGGGGGAGGGATTTTCAACTGATAAAATTTAGGGTGCAGGATGTTCAAATGGCCACTCTAGGGGAGGGTTGATGTTAAAGTGATCTGACTCTCCAAGCAGAGGAGAAAAAATTAGTCTATTTGATTGAGAAGTCACAAGCCTACATGAAAAATATTTTGAAACATAAGACTTCTGTTTTATTGCCAGTTACACAACCCATAACCATAAATTATATTTATATATTAAATAGTCTTGGAAACCATACAAAGTAATCACCAGTGAGTTGCAAACTTGTCAGCAATAGTTTCAATTATAGCACTTTAACCACTCACCCATGGAGACTATGTGTCTAATCAGATAATTCATCTTGCATAACATCATCAATCAGGAAGAGAGTAATGTACCACTGACAGAAACAAGCAAACCCAGCAACCTTTTATGGCTGAGCGCTTAAGGCACTGGACTAGAAATTCAATCATCGTTGTATAGAACTTAAAATCTCGTGGTGATAATTTCTTTGCTTATCTTTCTATATTTTCTTCATTTAACAATTAGACTTTAGAACTGGTTTAATGACATTACGTTTCTTGTGTTGTTATCCTTAGTTCACAAACATAAACTAAAAGAAACTCTTTCTACATTCATTTCATACTTGTATATACATGTATAAATTAAAGTGTTTATTGTCTGTGACAATTAGAGCTCAAAAACTACCAAGTCATTTCAGTGAAATTTTACATACAGACTTTTTGTTTTTTTATTAATTTCACTTTTTCGTTTTTCAATTTTCTGAAAAATACACAGCATTGAACTAAATAAAATATTAAAATTATAATAATCTTGCAACTTGTATATTTTGTTGACAGAAAAAATATTATCTTGAAAATTTGTAAAAAAATTAAAAATGATTTTGTGCTGTACTCATAGGTGTATGGGAACTTTCTATAAGGCGGGCAAAAGGCTTGATTTGCCAAAATTTTCCATTGTTTTGACCGAATTACACTGATTTACCCAAAATTAACATATTTCGCTTGAATTTGGGGGGGCATTTGCTCCCCAGCCCCCCTGGCTCATATGCCTATGACAGTACTGTGTTAATAGAGCAAAACAAATCTATTTATTTTTCTCCCTCTCTTTATTTCTTTCCAATTCTGGAAGGATACAATAAAATTACGGAATTAATTTTTGATGAAGTTTTTCATTATCCTGACAATATCAGTAGTTGGCAATATTAGTTTTGGATAATTACACACTTTGAATAAACAGTACATAAGGATTTTTTTTTAGTTACACCTTTTCTGTGATTTAAACTTATAAATGTTTATAGTGTTTTTTTTTTCATGAACAAGTTCTTATATTACCCTTGTTTGTTATTTCTGTTACCAAATTCATTCTGAAAAGATTATTTGAAAGTGATTTTGTATTGCTTGAACTGCCTCAAACAAATAAATCAAATTTGACTACACTCTGTTTTATAACATGCAAATATCAATCCAGGTAATGTAGTTGTAAATGTTTTATTTACAGTGGTAGCAAAGAAAATTTGCTAAATTTAATCTTAATCAATCACACTCTGTATTACTTTTGAATATTTTGAACCTTCTTATTCATTAATCATCATAAGTTTATCAAGGATGCCAATAACCAATGTAATGAAATATGTTTGGTCTATCACTGCTAGTGAACTCTGTACCCATTCATTTTATTTACAGATAGGATTTTTTAAAACAAAAATGCTAAATCTGTTTAGAGTGTCTCTGAATATCAAGACTAGATTAAATCTCATGATCTCTACTAAGTTTTCTTTTTTTTTCTTTTCTTTTCTTTTCTTTTCTTTTCTTTTCTTTTCTTTCCATTTGTGATATTTGCTTGTCTGCCTCGATGAGTGAATTTTAAGGCTATTAATATTAACAAATTTGTTTGAGTCAATTACAGGGATTTTTCAAACAAATAATTCTCAAGATTAATTTGTAGAGAGTACTTTCTAGAATTCAAAATCTTGATAATGTCTCTGCTAAGTCTAGGAAGTCAATGCTCGTTTCCTGGTTTTCTTGTATTCCATCAATAAAAGATAAAAAGTAATAAAAAAAACCAATAAAAACTTAAGCTAACATTCTTACATAACATTCTAACATAAGGCTAGAGGTAGGGAAATGTTTCAGGAACAAGAGAACAGCCCAACCAATTGAATCTTGGAATCTTAAATGAGATTGCTGTGAATTGATTAAAATAAAAAAGAAAAGAAAAGAAAATCTGAAATTTAATTCTGACTTTCAGCTCTTTCATTTTGGGCAATTTGTTGCTTCCTCATATTGCATCTCAGTGTGTATGTTGCGCAGTCATGTGCATGTGCCGCAACTGTGTGTAATATCTTCGTTCTCTCTGACCTTTCTGATCTTTCTGATCTTGTTCCCCTGTTGATAGGAAATAGAAAGGACTTCTGGATGTGAGGGAAGCGAGCAGAAACATTTCATGTTCCCAGTCTGTCACAATAGCACAGCGTCACCCAACAGAGACACTGACGACGACTGGTGTGACGGGGACAATGGCGAGAGTAAGCAAGTCACAGGTAGGTTAATACAAATTGGCTGTTGAATAAATGGCAAAGTCTGTTGGTCTTTTTAAAAAGCCTTAAAAATCTAAAACTACCTGGTTACTTTTCATGGAGTTTTATAGAGGGAGTTAAAATTATTTATTAGATATATCCTTAATTCTCTTATCATGAACTCTAAAACTACCAGGTTATTATTAATAAAAATTAAGATATAGACTTTTGTATTTGAGATATCTATCTGAAACCCAAAACTTGCTGTTAATTTTTACAAATTTGGGGGGAGATTTCTAGATATGAATTTCATTGAAGATATCTCTTAGACTGTAACTGTAACATTTAAAATTACCAGGTCACTTGTCATGAAATTTTGTTGTAAGGCCTACTGAGATATTCTATAACAGTTATTTGTTTATAATGTTGAAATTACTAAAACTGTAATAGTTCACTACTTTTAGGTTGTTACAAATGAAATGTCGTTTTTTACATCATAGAGAAAAATGTTATAAGTGAAAGATTTACTAGTGTCTACCAAAAAAGTTAGACTAATTTTCAAAGACAATTTCAAATTAGGACAACATGCTGCTCAAGCTGCTGATAACATTTAAAAAGTATTTGGAGTGAACACTATTTACCGAGTGAACTGTTCAGCCATGGAAGTGCAGGATGGCTGAGTGGGTAACGGCACAGAGAATGGACTCGGTGAGTCGAGTTCAAACTCCAGCTGAGACAGTTTGTGTTCACTTTGCACTAATGCCTTTGGGAAAGGCATGAATCTATCTCTCCCTCTAGCTATGGGTAAAATAGTATAGGGTGAACTGAGTGACGCCACTTCGAGTGCTAGTTGCCTTCAAGTCTATTTCATATATCACAAACAGGCCGAAAGGTAATAATGTGATATGTGGAGCCCAAGCAGGGACAGATGAAGTGGTAGCATATGGACACAACTTACTTAATTTAGGAATTCAACAGTGACTATATGACATCATCAGGCAATAGGAAAGGTTGAAAAGTTGGAAAAATGGGTCCCATTTAAACTGAATGAAATGCTCCATGACAGTGTAAGACTCCACATCTTTCAGATGACTGTGTCTAAGCTTACAGAATTGGGATATGAAGTCTTGCAGCATCCTCCATGCTCACCTGACATTTCTCCTACAGATAATAATTTCTCCAAGCATTTTGGATCCATGATAAATGTTCTATAATATGGAAGCCATAATTGATGACTTTACTAAAGAATTTCATAGAGATGGTATATCATCATTAGAGGATCATTGAATAAAGTTATTGCTTTAAATGGGCCATATTGTGATTAAATATTTACATTTTTTGTTGTTTATATCATCCTTCATCTTAGTATTCAAAAAACGACATTTCATATGTACAAACCAAATATTTTATTCCTTTAAAACCTAAAAAGAATTACAATGTGCTTCGAATATTTAAAAGATGTAAATATTGCAATAAAAGACAAGTAAATAAACAGTAATAAAAGATTCAACTATTTTCCCTTGTGCATTGAACATAATTTAAACATTTTTAGATTTCAAAAATGTTTTGCAATTTAAACATTTTTTTTCTCGCAAGAACTACTTGCCCATAATATTTGCCTACGATTATCAATGTTGCCAGTTAAAAAAGAAAAAAAAAGAAAAAAAGAATGTATTATTTACAAGACTTGGCTATGACAATCAATTTTGGCAGTTAAAAAAAAAAGCAATTAATTATTTACAAGACTTTACAAGAAATATTTTAATGAAATAACAAATATTTTCAGCACATTTGGGACATTATTTGATGTCTGATATCCTTGAATTGGTTGTTAGCTTCAGTTTCATACATTTTCAAACAGATTTAGAAAGTGTTGCACTTATTTAATGAACTAAATTTTAAATTGTTTTCTGCACTGTCTGAAATAAATCCTTGACAAGAACAGATGATTTAAGGATAATAAAACAACTTAATGCTGTAGTAGTTTTTACTTTCTGTGTCTGTTGTTTTTCTTATTACTGTTACTTTCTGACATTTTGTTTGGAATTCAAATTTCTGATTTATCAAATGTTTCAATGAAGTAAGATGATTTTTGTCAGTTTCATGATTGTTTAGCCAATTTATGAGTCATTTGTCATAAATTCTCATGTAGTGGCTTGTAAAGAATATCCTCTTTAGAGTTTAATGTTTAGCCTTCCCATGATTCATCTGTCAGAGTCAATTTCCATTTTTGAAATGAACCGCACTTTCAGCAGACAACTCTTCTCTATGTGCATCAACAGTTTTCTGGCAGCATTGATATTGTGTTTGTAACCTGAAAACAAAATGTATTTGAAATGTAACTTTTAGTTCTTCATCATCACTTTCAAAGAAAAAGATGTTAATGATTTATCATAAAGTAAATAACTGACATTAAATTTATATTGTTATTTACAATTTTGTAAAAAAATAAAACAACAGCAGTTTTTTAAAATCTTAAAGTGTTATTGAACTTGCTAAAAAAATAAGATACTACATTTTATCTTTTTATCATAAGTTGAAAAGGCAGGAAAGAAGATTTTGTACTGCACTATCAAGATTACAGTTTTCACTCTCTCTGCTATATAAAAAGTAGATTGGACGAAGATAAATTACCTAATGAAAAATTAATGATCCTTAAGGCCATTTACCATCATCAAAACTGGTTAACATTGCTTGTCTCCGATTATAAATATCATTCGGAATGAATTCATATTTGTACAATTTTTCACAATTCGGACGAGGAAGAAAATGTTTATTTCAATAATTTTTGGCATTGTTTACAAGACCAAAGAATTCTCTTTGAAATTCTCTTTGAAAGTAAACCAAAAGGCTATACTTTTGCATGGAAGTTCATTTCTTTGCCTGGTGATTCTCTGATCATTTTAACTACCATGTCTTAAAGCATGAATGATATTTCAAAGCTCCCTTTTCCAGTTGATAGCTGATCAGAGATATGATGGTCCAATGCAGGGCCAGCTTTAAGCCAATTGGACCAACTGCTCCCAATTCGGTCCTGCGCCAAAGGGGGCTCCATGCTAGAATAATCCACTCTAGTCTTGTCAATACACAACACATTACAACATACACCTAACACCACATTCCAGGTTTTACAGAGAACAGCACAATTTTTTTCTGAATACTTAAAAAGTCAATAGTGTTTGTTTATACTGTATATATTTTAAATTTTTTACTGTACTCAAATTAAATAATATGTTAATTATAGAACAGTATAAAAATGTATTTCTCTGAAATTTTTAAGTGCATATTTTGATTGCTTTCCATTCTATCATACAGATAAAAATGTCTATTATACACTTTATTTATATCTCTAAGATTCTACAGACCTCGACTGTGAACCTGGAGCCCCCGCAAAAAATGTTTCCAATTGAACCACACTGCTCCTAAGGCCGGCCCTGGTCCCACAAAAACATTGTTGTATAATCTGAATAAACAAATAGCTTATAATGTTAGCTCTTGTATAAAAAAAATTATGAAGCTTTGTTTTTTTATATATCTTTATTTATCTAAAAAGAGAGAAAATTGTTTACGTACTATCCACACACTCTGGCTTCATTTTATTTGCAGCAATTCTAAAATACTCTCTATTGATTTTATGACATTTAGTGGCATTATAGTTTTTCTTTATAGTTTTCTTACTTTGTTCTTCTTTTATTTGCACTTGTCTTTTTCTTTTTTTTTTTGCTTCTTTTCCTTTTTAATTTTCTATTTGTTTCTTCATCTCCTCATCTCCATGCTTTTAATTTCATTTTATTTCTTTCCTTCCTTTCTTAGCAATTGATGCTGTTATTTTTTCTCTGCTTGTTCACCATTTCTCTTTCTTCTTTTTACACTCATTTTCTCTGCTGTTTCTCTTTCTTCACCCCTACTTGGATTACTTTTCTTCCTTTCATTTTTTTCTCCCAGTTTCTTTTTCTATCTTTCTTTTTTTCAATTTGATCTTCTTTGACTTTCTTCCTTCATTTCTTTCTTCCTTTTATTAAGTTTCTTTTTCTAGTTAGTCCCCTTCCTTTCTTTGGTTTCTTCTTTTTTCTTTCAATTTCTTTAACCTCCACTGCCTAACTTATTCTATTTATTTTTCATTGTTCTTATTTCTTTTATCTTGCTCTTTCTCCTTCCATTTCTCGTTTTCATTTATCTTCTTTCTTGTGTATTTTTCACTATCATTTACATCCCTCACTTTATTTTTATTTTCCTTTTTCTTACCTTGTTTCTGTCACTATATTTCTTCCATCTTTCTTTTCAATTCCATTCTTTTCCTTCTCTTCTTTTTAATTTTTCCTCTTACTTTTTTCTCCTTTTTTCACCATTTCATCTTTCTCCTCGCCCTACCTGTGACTCTTTCTTCTCGGGCTCTGATCTTTTTATTTGCTTCATTGATTGAGCATTTATTCACTAACAATCACTCACATTACATGAGTCAATAGCAAAAAGGGACTTTATGCCTTAGTGATTAAGTGATAAAATATTTTTTACAAAAAAAATTGGAAAAGAATGAAATTTACTGACAGCTACTGTTCTCAAACTACTAAATATTAAAAGAGCGAATAATCTTTTTTTTACTTTTGCATCTTCCTATCAATTGAACTGCTTAATACATTGTGCTTACTTATAAAATGTTCAATTCATTAAAGAACACATCTGGCTAGTCACTCAATAGAAACCATCATGTTGCCAACATCTTTTGGCAGAATGCTGTGTTGGGGGTGATCAATTAAAAAATTGGAATAAGGGGTGATCAATGAATAAGTTACTTCTCTCGCCTTTTGTAGGATCACTAAAAAGTCTGAATTTTCAAAAAACAAGCGTGAACTTACATTGTAAACTGAAATCCCACTAAAAACCTATTGGGGGAAGGGATTTAAAAAAAAATCTTTTCTAGACATAATAAGGAGTAAATGTTTAAACTTTCAGCTCTTTAGCTCCATTGGTGCGACCTGTATGAGTAACACATACATAGATAGCCAGCCAGCCAGCCAGAACCACTTAAAATGGAAGAAACTTATATTGACAGTTTTGGTGATAGTTTTGGTTGATGGTTTCTAATGTATAAAATAAACAAAAAGGAAATATTTCTTACAGTTTAATTAGTAAAAAGAAAAATATTTAATTTAAACATTCAGAACCAGAAATCTCAAACAACTATATTTTTTCTTCCTACATCCCAGGCTGTCTTTCTTGTTGTTTTTCTCACTTGACAACTCTCTGCATTGAATTCAGGCTAATTTTAATACAAGAAGTTTTTAGACATTTATGGAATTTTGTTTATTTGAACTTGGTACAGTCATCTTTTGTATTAAGAGTTCACAGCATTTAATGGGCAAATTTCCCAAGATCTCTATCAAATGATTGCGTCTACCCAAATATAACCTCTATTAAATGTGGGCAGGGGGCTCGGTTGACGATTCCAAGCACCAATATTATTGATTTCTTTTTTTTATTATTATTATTACAAATTATTGCTTCCCTGATAGCAAAAACTATTTTTCATTGAAAATATTGTAGAAAGAAATGGTCAACATTATAAACTCAGCAAGTTCTATATAAATGTAAGCAATTCATTACAACTACTCTTGTGACTTTATTTGGTAACAAGCCTGGCTGCTCCAGAGTCAAACTCTGCTCCTACTTCTACTTCTTTGCATAATTCTTCTATCATTTTAGGAGGTATGTAAGACTTGTTAGTTTAGTGCAGGTGGTAACACACCAGGCTAGGTCATGAGTTCAAATCACGGTAGGGGAATGGGGTTTTACATATCAGTTTACTCCCCTATTTTTGGTGAGGCTTTGTTTTTGTTCTTGTTCCTGTTATATAGGAAAGTAAAGTCAACTCTTGAACTATAGGGAACAGTGGATGTTAGAAACTGTCAACCAAATCTGTCAACATCAGCATAGTTAACATCAACATAGGTTTCTTCAGTTTTTAAGTGGGTCTGGCTGGCTGGCTATGTATGTGTTTGTGCGTACAGGTTGAACCAATGAAGCTATTTAACCATTTAATTTAACAATTTAATTTAACCATTTACTTCTTATTATGTCTAGAAAAAAAGTTTTTTGGTTTTTTAAACAATTTTTTCCAAAATAGGTTTTTGGTTGGGGGGGGGGGATATTCAATTTACAATGTAAATGTATGCTAAATTGGTCCCTTAGTTTGTGTTCAGCAACATTCACACTTTTGTTTTGAAAATTTAGACTTTTTTTAGTGATCACTGACCAACAAAAGTCGAGAGAAGTAACTTATTCATTGATCACCCCTTTTTCCAATTTTTTAATTGATCACCCCCAACACAGCATTCTGCCTAAAGATGTTGGCAACATAATGGTTTCTATTGAGTCTTCCTTGGTTTTGTAATTATTTTCTTTTGAATACATTTTTTAAAGCATGTATTAATCATTGTATTTGGTTTGTTTGGACTAATTTTGAACATATTTGGTTTGGAGGAGACAATTCCAAGAACACAGGGACACAAAAACCAGACATGATCTGTACAAAAGGGGATGCGCATGCTCCCCCAGAACAAGATTCAACAATATTCCAGAACACAACAGACATCCAGGGGATGCTGGAGAGTACACAGCCGAAATGTGAAAAAAAGAAACCAATCATACAATGATTAAAATACCTCATCTAACAAAATTTTAAAATAAATTTGGACAAAATTTTACTGTGTATTGATTTAGTTTAAAAAATCTTTTAGTTTTTAAAGAAATAAAATATTTGGTTTGTACATATGAAATGTAATTTTAGTAAGATGAAAGATAATATAAACAGCAAACAAACCACATACAGTGATATTTTAATCTAATGCTACATATGAAATGTAATTTTTTGAATAGTAAGATGAAGGATGATATAAGCAACAAACAAACCTCATACAATTATTAAAATACCCCATCTAACAAAATTCAAACTAGAAAGCCTGTATTGGACAAGATTTTACTGTGTATTGATTTAGTTATTACCATCACTATTTTCTGTAAGATGAAGGAGACAATAACTCTCCATTCTTCTGAGTAATTAGAGCATGACCATATTAATGCAGAGGCTGCTTAGAAAGAGCACTATGGGGTCAAGTTTTGGAGATCCTTTCTCCAACTCTGTTCACCTGCCAAGAGAAGCACTTGACATTTTAATCTTATTTGCTATTTATAACTTTGATAGCTGGCCTTTGCAAAGCTGGTTATAGGCCCAAGCCAGATGGAAAATGTAGGCACTATTTCACACTGCTCATTAAGTATTTTTGTAATTAGTGTTAAATACATATGTTTTATGTATGGCTATATACATTTACATGTAACATACATGATGTACTTACAAGTAACAGAACAGAATAAAAGAAATAGAGTGATTTATAAAAAAGGTAATGGCAAGCAATTTTATTCAAAATGTATCAAACAATACAGTATATTATTGTAATAAGAAGCAATTTGCCTCTACCAGGGGGAGTGGGCCCCCCTCAAAATTGTAGGCTCATGCCAACAGGCCTAACTGGACCTCCCCTTGACCTGGCCTAGCTGTTTCATAATATATGCATATGTAGATGACAGAAACATTTCATATTGGTACAGTTTAAATGTGGATAAGTAGCTGATTTACAACATATCCATTTCATGTTGAGACTATAAGAAAATAAATGCATGATACTCGATAGAAACCATCACGTGACCAACGTCTTTTGGCAGCATGCTGTATTGGGGGTATTCAATTAAAAATTGGAAAACGGGGTGATCAATGAATAAGTTATTTCTCTCGCCTTTTGCAATTACATCAAAGGAGCTAAACATTTACTCTTTATGTCCAGAATAAACGTTTTTTTTGTTTTTTTAAAATTCCCCCTAGTTTTTAGTGGGGGGTTCAATTTGAAAATTCAGAATATTTTAGTGATTACTGTCCAACAAAAGTCAAGAGAAGTAATTTATTTATTGATCACCCCTTTTTCCAGGTTGTTTATACATGAAATGGCAGATTTTTTTACATCATAGAGAATAGAGAAGTGAATGTTCTTATTTTGATAATTTTATTGTTTAATTCATTTCTCCTGTAGTAGTAGTGATACATTTCTAAATTGCTATTTATTTTGGGGCCCCTTCAATGTCTTGGGCCCTACGCCATAGCGTAATTTGCATATTGGCTAAATCCGGCTATGGTCCTGTCAAAAATAAAATTATGGAAAATATGAATATCCTAGAATTCTTGGTTGGGACTAACGAGAAAAAGATGCTATTTATATAAACACTAGAGTTTTATGAGAAGTGAGAGATTTACTGATGTAATTACATTTTTTGCGGATTCAATGTAAATAAAAAATATAATTTGTTATTATTGGAGTTTTATTTTTAAGAATATGGAGTGAATACTACTACAGCATGAACTGTTTGGCATTGGTTTGATAGGTTTAGGTCTGGAAATA
Source organism: Architeuthis dux (assembly GCA_006491835.1). Classification (NCBI taxonomy): domain Eukaryota; kingdom Metazoa; phylum Mollusca; class Cephalopoda; order Oegopsida; family Architeuthidae; genus Architeuthis; species Architeuthis dux. Next base: position 7,529,065 of record VCCN01003854.1, on the reverse strand, counting down.
TGGATACAAATAATAAACCTTGAGGAGGGCCCAAATCTATTCTAAATGATGAAGAATTATCACCAGCAATGGCCAACAACCCATGAACAACAGTTCTGGAGACTTTAGGACTTCAACAGTGACATCATCTCAAGGCAATAGGGAAGGGTAAAAAGGTGAAAAAATGGATCCCACATGAACTAAATGATTAGAGGATTGTTGGGAAAAGTTATTGTTTCAAAAGGGGTCATATTTTGATTGAATAGTTACCATTTCTTTTTGTTTATATCATCTTTCATCTTAGTATTCAAAAACAAGATTTTATATGTAACAACCAAATAGTCACTGCAATGATCACTTAGAATTTAGAAGAAAACATATACATTTTGTTCGTTTATTATTAATATTAGTCTGGTTAGTCACTCAATAGAAACCGTCATGTGACCAACATCTTTTGGTAGCATGCTGTGATGATCAATTAAAAAATTGGAAAAAGGGCTGATCAATGAATAAGTTACTTCTCTAGCTTTTGTTGTATCACTGAAAAGTCTGAATTTTCAAAAAATATTGATCTGAAATTTTCTCTGTATATTGTCTGATCTATATGATTAATATTCACCAGTGAATTAAGTGCATTGACACTGGTGAATATTAATCACATAGATTAGAGAAAATTTCAGATCAAGATTCAGCTAATAACTATGTGTCAGGCTATGGATTTATTGATCCACCTGTACATTTTATATATATATTATTATATTTTATAGAAATTTAATTTTCTTCTAGTGGAACATTACACAATCAAAACTGATATTATCAAATATTATTTATGACCAAACTCTACTGCATTGAAACTATATTGCCAAAAATATTAATATGTTGCCGTCCAAAGATGAGTACACCACTACAAAAAAAATATTTTTGGCAACAGAGTTTCAATGTCATGGAGTTCGGTCATTAATAATACCTGATAATATCCATTTTGATTGTGTAATGTTCCACTAGAAATAATGAAATCCTGCTATGTTTGGTTTAGAAGACCATTAACTTTCTATTAAAAAACGGTAGGGGTGTACTTATTTATGGGTGATACTTTATACATATAATTGAAAATATATTTTTTTAAATGATGTTTAATGCTATGTGACCCTTATGTATGTTGGTCATTCAAATTCCGGCTGAGAATAAGAAATGAAAAAAAAGCAGGAAAAACTGAGTGCTACAGTTTCTTGCTGAAAACAGCCAAAGGAAAAAAGAAAGAAAAAGGAAAAAATGATTTAATATAATCATCATAGGAGTTTGGATGAAAAAGATTGAAGGAGACAGACAGACTCCATTCCCTGAGGGGCAGTGACCCACCTTTTGAAAGGAATGGAACCAAACTGGTCATTTGCATAGTGTACTCCATAAATTGATCTGATCCAGTTCTACCCACTTGCTCTCCAGAGGCCATGGCTCTGAAATGTGCTGCAACCTTCTAGGTACTATTTTTGGTACTTCCTGATTCTTGGTCTAAAGATTATTTTCAACTGGCTGCAACTATCAACTTTTCTCTTTCATTTAAGCTGACCTCATTAGGAATGCCATTTAGTGTGTTATTAGAGGGCAGGGCTTATCACTGGGTCAGAATCAGGTTCAGGTTTGCTGAGGGGGCGGATTGATGAGACCTATTATTGGGGTGGGACCTCATGTTTATGGAAAGCTCTCAAATCCAATCTGATTTTGTGTATTTAACGATATTTTTTTACCTTTTACAATTCAGGAATCTCTTAATGTCCAAAGCTAGAAGAACTCAGAAGAAAATTACTATCAATATCTAGAAATTCTGATTCTGTTTATCTGCTTGTGACCTCTAAGTAGCCGAAACACAGCATTGTAGCCAGAGGTATCAAATTAAGATTACCCTAAAATGCTCTTGAAGAGTGCAAAAAAAAAGAATCCGGAGATTTTCAGCTTAAACGTACTCAGCCCTATCTATATTAATATGACTGTTTTGTCAAGGGAGATAACTATTAAATTGTAATTATAGAGTAGTCTCCCCTTTTTTAATGTATTTTTCCAAATGCATAAAAAAAAATCCGGTTTATTCTGGTCACATCAGATTGCAGCAATATTCTCTCAAATGGTGACCCAACAGGTCACATGATTGGGTAGTATATTTTAGAATTAAGTCTTAACATTTATATCAAGTGAATACCGAAAAATTCACAAGATATTTCATTGTGATAGGTGGTTTTACTGATCTGATTTCAGTTTACCTTCTCCCTTGGTTAGTGTAGTTAGTATGTGATAATAAGCCTCACCAATACAAGCAATTTACTGACTTTTAACATATATATTCTTTGAATGTAGTGTCTGGAAATTTTCTTCAGTGATCATTTAATGACATTCATCATAAAGGGTATTTTACAAGCTGTCTGCATCCATTATGTTTCCAGGTATCTTTTAGCATGGGAGTTGTTACAACAGTGCTTGGTCCTATTCTGCTATCAGGTGAGAGCTATCCTATGCAAAAGAGCTCTTATCTGTTTTAGTATACTCATACTCAGCAGTCAGTTTCTTCAATGATTTGACAAAATAAAATAAACTTCATATGAGATGAGTAGATTTTATGAGTATAAAACTGATTATGAGGCCAAAGTAGTTTTTGGTTGGAAATCTATGTTCACCATTGCAAAAAAACACATACAAAAATAGGAGATGATTATTGTGTGGTATTATCTATAACTTTGAGAAGAGTCATTAATATTCCAACTTTTGTTCGACCAATCAAACCTCTTCTTCTCATCTATAATCTTGTCAACACAACATTTCAACCGATCCATTTTTCAATCCTTGTCAAGTGTATAATTAAAAAAAAGAGGCAAACCTTTCTCCAGGCAAAGAACAATTGTGGTCATTAATATACCAACTGGATCAATCAACTCCATGTGGTTTTTCTTTGCTTAGTGAGGCAGGTGTGGGGGGGCGGGAACTCCCCTGTGTATAGTTTGGAATGCCTAAGTGCTTGGTCGGCAGTTTTGTCTGTGTACCTAGTGTTGCTGAAATGGATTGATCTGATGTTATATTAATGACCATAGTTTTTTTCTCATAGAATCTTGAATTATATTCCTGACAAGGGCTGAAGAATGTATTGGCTGAAGCATGATGTTGACAAAATCAAGGATGCCAACAAAAGTTGGAAGTGTATTGCATGATTCTAAAATGCTTGGAAATGTTTTTTGTCATGCAGTTAATGATTCTCACCCACTCAGCACTTGGATTTTGTATGTCCCATTTATTATGATAAGACAGGGGCGTACCTAATGATTTTTATTGGGGCTGGGGGTGCAGGCCTCTAATTGGCCGACAAAGTGGCAAGTAATTTGATTTTGACTTGAATGAGCATCAAGAAATTGGACATGGCCTACGAAGGTATACAAAAATCTCATCCATTTTAAAGATCCATTTCGAAGATCTTACAAATTTACTAGATTTCTTTAATAAATCATCTTGAAATTTGCTGTCAGAAAGACATTGATATGCCCCTGATCCTAGAGCCATGTCTTTTGAATGACTATATTGTCTGAAGGAATCACAGTCATTATTAGGCCTGATTGTGTGCTGCGCTTGTGTCAAAATATGTGCATATTGATCAGTATACATAATCAACAGTAATAGCCTTATTATTGGTTGTGTGTGTACATGATAAGAATATTGAGAATAAGTGTATACATATAGATGTTTATATAAATCTA
>VCCN01003854.1:7507666-7525339 GCA_006491835.1 Architeuthis dux | reverse complement strand
CATTTATTAGTTGGGAACCTATATTTGCCTGGGTCTGGTGTGAGTGACTGCTAAACGAGTGGCCTAAATTCCAAGGTGGATGCAGATTTGGACGCTTATTTCTTTATTTACTTATAAAGAAACAAGCACTGTGCAGGGATCGAACCCGCATCCACCTTGGAAGCAACCTTATAAGCGATGATCCATAATCCCAGCATTTTTACGAGTACTATGCTAGTATGTATATAATAGGTTGGGTAATTATGGTAATCAGTATTACAAATGGTGAAAATTAATACTAACTAGCATTCCAAGGGAAATTATGAATCACCGCCACCCATATATGCTTTGTTGGGGGTGATCAATTAAACGATTGGGCTTTTATCACTAAAAAGGTCTGAATTTTCAAAAAACAAGTGGGCACAAACTAGTGACCAATTTAAAACTTTATATAAAATTACATTGCATATTGAACCCCCTCTAAAAACCAATTTAGTGGGGGAATTTTCGAAAAACATTTTCACTACTCATTGGGGGGGGGGGTGTAAAATTTAAAGTTTCTACTATGAACGCTATGGGCTGGGCGATGTCTGGATACATAGATAGATACATAGATACATATAAATGTCAGAACACATAAATAACCTAAACCCAGCAATAAAACAGTGTTGTGGGTAGCAGTGATTAATTATATGTGTGTAAATTTATCTATATCTCCATATGATACAGAATGTTGCACAAGTTTGTTTTTAATGTGGACATTTTTGTAGTTACCGTCGACAAAAGGGGAGCGCCTGATCCTCAGAAGTGCAGATGGATGGTGCATTCAAGACTATATGTTTAGAAAATAAAAATTCAACACACACACAATTATTTTAGGATCTCTGACAAAAGATACGTACAGAATATATTTTTAGAGTCATTTTTTGGCTTTTTTCCATTAGCCTCTACCACACTAAATAAGTATAGCTATTACAGCTCACAGTATTTTTGTTTGCAAAATGAATGTAAATAAAAGAAGTTAAAAGCCACCAACACAAACTAACCTTTTCCCTGGCTGACTGACTAACCCTAATCCCTAACCCTAGCTTATTATCTTGATAAGATAATAACAGCAAAGTTACTGAAATGATCTTAACTTTTTTTTATTTACATTTATTTAGCAAACAAAAATACGGTGGGCTGTAATAGCTATAATTATCTAGTATGGTTGGCAGGGCCTGATTAACCTATACCAGGGCCCCTAGGCTATTGACAATATGTCCCCACCTCCATCTTGAACTATCCACCCCCTCCGTTTTGTGTATAATTTTAAGTAAGTAATTCAATCTGTCAATTGTATGAATAAAGTGTATTGTTATGTGCTAATGTGTAATATATTCATTCCATTTTTTAAAGATATATTTGTTAGGACATTTTTATTAAGTTTTAAGATATTATTATTGTTATTATTATTCCATATCAGGCTCCAGCTATAGTGAGCGCTCAGACTTCACAGACTTAATGTTATTTTTAATTCATTTCTCCTGTAGTAGTAGTGATACATTTCTAAATTGCTATTTATTTTGGGGCCCCTTCAATGTCTTGGGCCCTACGCCATAGCGTAATTTGCATATTGGCTAAATCCGGCTATGGTCCTGTCAAAAATAAAATTATGGAAAATATGAATATCCTAGAATTCTTGGTTGGGACTAACGAGAAAAAGATGCTATTTATATAAACACTAGAGTTTTATGATCTCTGTGTGCCCCTGTTCTTAATAGCTCCAAAGTATTAGAAACCGTCATCCAAAACTGTCAACATATGTTTCTTCAGTTTTCAAGTGAGTTTAGCTGGCTGGCTATCTATCAATGTATGTGACATGTGTACAGGCTGCACAAATGGGGCTAGAGGGCTGAAAATTTACTCCTTATTAGTTTGTGTCTGGCAACATTCGCACTTGTTTTTTTGTTGAAAATTCAGACTTTTTTTAGTGATCACCACCCAACAAAAGGCGAGAGAAGTAACTCATTCATTGATCACCCCTTTTTCCAATTTTTTAATTGATCACCCCCAACACAGCATGCTGCCAAAAGATGTTGGTCACAGTGACAGTTTATATTGACTTTTCTCTTAATTTCTCTCTTCATCTTTTGTATTTTCCAGACTGCTTCTCTACCGAATACAACGAGCTTACCATTGACCAGCCTGGGCAGCACCGGCACACTCACGTGAAATCCACACATCAAAAGTTTTTCTGCCCCGAAGTAACACGGGTTACTTCGCGGTGTGTGAAGACACCCAACCTTGGACATATCCCAGACTGCACCCAGTGGACTGACCTGAGCCCCTCCAACACTAACAGCTGCACTCCAAGTACACAATCACAGTCAAACAAGCTTGTCTTGGTCACCAAATCACAAAATCATCCCCAGCTTCCACTTTCTAAACAAAAATCCTCATCACAAAACATGAAAGCAACAATTTTCTAAACATGGTATTTACCACTTTTTAAATAGCAAAAATCAGAAAAAATGCATACACACACATACAGACAATTACAAACAACAGTTGTAGAGATAAAAAAATACTCTTTAAAGAAACAGCATAACAGATAAAATGGTCAGTCTAAACTTAAAAAGTGGTAATTTTTACTTGCATTTCATAAATGTTTTCTGGACAGTGACATTTTCCTAATAATTAAAAAAAGTTTTCTTTTTCAATTCCTCGGTGCTCTTTGTATTAAAATGAACAGTGGTTATTAGAGTAACAAAATGATTGAACACTACTATTGGCTGTTCACCATGTCTCTAATGCATTTTAGAATGCTCATCTCCCATTTTTTAAACATTTGTCCCACTCTTGGGCATTGCAGCAGTTTTTCCTTGCCTACAGACAGGTGAGCATTATCCTCCTTAATAACAGGTGTCACTCACCTCTCTCCCAGCCTGTTTTTAGCATGTGTTTTATTCTTGAGCATAGAGCAGCAGTTGCTTTCTGTTACATTCTGCTGGAAATGTGTTGCCACATTTAGCCTGCTAGTACCAACTACAGGCCATTCATTTTGCATGTTTGCTATCTTTGGTGCTATGCCTGTCTAAAGAGTCCCATCTGCATTGGTTTTTAACTCAGTCTTTTCCTTCTGAGTAACTTGTAGCCATCAAGCCTCACCCACTCAGCACATGTTACTGTGCCATAGAATCTGTGGCCTGCAGTACAGCATTGTATCACTTAAATGCTTAAGCAAGAATATCGACCATGCTTAACCAGACGTACACATACCATTATTAACAAGCCTGATTGTGCGATACATTAGACTTTTTATATGAATAATAACACAAGTAGAGAAAGCACACACAAAATATTTTTTTAATAAAATGATGAGTAAAAAGAAAAAAAATATAGAAAGAAATTAATAGTATTGAACCAAGAAAAAAATTATCAGTTTCATATAAACTTGATTTCTCGAGGGAATAACTATTAACCTAGATTTATCGTTGTTACTATTATTTTTTTGATACAGAAATTGTACTCCAAATTGAGTCTTCACGTGTTGGCATAGAGTTCTATTGATTCCCTTACAAACGAAACATCGTCTTTTCCATGTTTGCTATCACAAAAAAGTTGTACTCCGAAAACTAAGTATTGTGCATGTACGTCTCCTTTAAGAATAGGCAGCGTTTCTGGCCATCTCTATACCCACCTCTACCTTCATCTTTCCCATTGCATGAAGCACACCAGTCAGTCAGTCGGTCGGTGGCTAGAACAGCCATTATACACACAACACACTTTATAGGACTGCAGCTTCTCTCTTTCTCGCTCTCCTTCTCACCAACCAGTCCCCCTTCACTTTCCCATGCTCTCTTTGCTGAAATGCGAACACAACACACCAGGCAACCGACACATTCTGAAGCACACGCACACATACACAAACTATTACCATTCATAATACAAAAAGCAGCAGTAACAGCAGTAGTCTACGTTTTTGTAGCACGTCTTACGACAGACTCAAGTGGATGTATCAACAGTGAATGTGAGTTGATGTTACTTCTATTGTCTATTTTTTATCTCCAATGTCCTTTTTCTTTTCCCCTTAAAAAAAGTGAAAAAAAAAGGGGGGATGCACTCGTACAAATGTAAGGGAGTTTTACATGCTGACAGTGGGGGAGGGATTTGTGTTATCAGATGTTCTGGTGGTGGTTGTTGTCGGTAGTCCTCTTCCTCTTTTCCTTTCAAACTTGACACAATGTCTACCACGATGAGAAATAAACACAAAACGTGCCCTGTTTGTGGAGTATACAAGGGAAATGGTTTAAAAAGGGTTAATGCATCACCGGTTTTTCTCTCGTTGTCGTCCTATAATCTGATATTAATTAACGTGATAATCAACTACCCTAAACTGAATCGGCTGCGATTAACCCTGTGTCCACCAACACAGATGATTCCTTGAGCTTATCATTCATGAAACTCACAGGAACTGACACACAAAAACAAGCCACGTTTATTTATGACGCCAACAGTATTTGACAGACTCACCATGCCAGCATTGTGGGCGTAATTTTTAGTTAAATATCCTTCTAAATGGAGTTCACTATCAGCATTGATGAAATATTGACAGTGAATTCTGACTGAATAAACAATTGTCATTCATTGCTTTGATATTTCTTTATTTTATGAGGTATGAATAAAATACTGTTAAATTCTTGAAATTTTCCCTGGACACAGAAAAGGTAAATACCTTTGCTGTCAGTCCACCTGTCTGTCTGTCTGTCTGTCCCTTTGACACATGGACATGTTTGCAAATACCTATAGAAAAGATAACCATGAGGTTAAGGAAAACAAATTACAGGTTATTTTTTCAAATGATTGTGGTGAATAAATGAATGGAGCTGGTAAATATTTACCGGCTTTACGTTATCCGTCTTTTAAAAGTTTCTTTCTTTTAAAAGACATCTTGAAATAAAAATGATTTTAAAAAAGAAGATAGTCTATGAAAATAACAAAAATATAAAAAGATTATTGAAAGAATCATTTCTCATTTAATGGTTGAGTATTCACCAGTTTTTGTTTCTGTCCATTTTTTCCTTATTTTTCTTTTCTTAGAAATCAAACTACCTGAAAAATAATCTTCAAAATAGTGAAACAGTAAAAACTGCAAAAGGGCATTTAACTTTACATCAAACTCAGAGTCAATATTTTTTTCCAATTTTTTTTCCCCCCTCTAAATATAAGAATTTTTAGTGGTAATTTCCTTTTCTTAGATTGCTGGTTGTGTTTAAAAGAACCACAAAAAGAATTTGACAATGAATACACTATTTAGTGTTTGGACCTGTTGACTTGTAAGATAATGTTCTTGTTATTTTTTTAACTGTCTCATTTTATAACTATAACTAAACAAATAACTTTGTACATTTTATGTATATGTATGCTTTATTGTCAAACCTGTTTTTCATGTCATTTCTGAATATAAACAACAATTTTTCTAATTTTTTGATTTTGTTTGTTTTTTTTAATAAATCTTTTAGGGTGTTGATTGTCTTATATTTCAGCCTTATTTTTCAGTGTAACAGGTAAATGTTTATATTTTTATATGATAATATCACTAGCAAAATAATCTTGCTTTAAATATGCTTTACAATCTTATAATACAGGCTTGGACTTTATATTGAATATACTTATCAAGATAATGTTGTTTACTCATGGTTTCTTGTTGGTTTCATGGCTCTTTTAGTAAAGCTTCTATATCTGTAGGCTCATAAGTGAGTCAAAAAACAACCTGTACTATTAAAATGGTATAAGTGACTTCTACATTGGGGTGTATATTGTAGCTCACCTGCTAAGTTATTTGATCTTTGGGCATTCTTGTTCAGATTCTAGCCAAAGTGAGGTCAATATAGTCCATTGATAAGTTTTTAAAACTCTATACACCTTTCTATGTTTATTTTTTTGTAAATCTAAAATATTTGATAGCCAGATTTATTATTTTATGATTATGGTTCATAGTCTATAACAGTGATTCCTAAATTGGTGCTACCACCCCCTTTGGGTCGTGGAAGACTCTAGGGGGCTGCTAGAAAGCAAGGCAGCGGTAGGGGTCATTGGCAGACAAGGAGTGGTGAGGGGGACAAGGGGCAAAGAATACAAATCAATACCTTCTAAGCATTAAGTCGTATGTCTGAAAATTATTAGAATCCATCAACCAAAACTATCAACATCAACATAGTCAACATCAATAGTCACATCATAGTCAACATCAACATAGATTTCTTCAGTTTGTAAGTGGGTCTGGCTGGCTATGTGTGTTGGATGTACAGGCCACACCAATGGAGCTTGGAGGGCTGAACATTTAAACATTTACTCCTTAATATGTCTAAAAAATAGGTTTTCTTGTTTTTTTTTTAAAATTCCAAAATAGGTTTTTAGTGGGGGTTCAATTTACCATGTAAGTTTATGCTAAATTGGTTCCTTAGTTTGTGTCCAGCAGTGTTCATACTTGTTTTTGAAAATTCAAATTTTTTTTAGTGATCACTGCCCAACAAAAGACAAGAGTAGTAACTTATGAAAATCTAAGAAGAGAAACACTGGGAAAAAAGATGATAAAGAGGGTATAGTTAAACCAACTTGATTAGGTCTGATCCTGTGAATAAACAACAGCACCACCTACCAGTGGCATAGCAAGAGGGGTTCGAAGGGGGGCAGTTGCCTCCGGGCACAAGTGTGTAGGGGTGCAAAAATTCCTTTGCCCTAAAATCGGCCTTTATTTAATAACAACGTTTCAGAAGTAATCATGGAGACTAAAAAATGTTAAATTATTCAAATTAGTTTTTTTGAAGAAAAAAATCTTTTAAAAAAATTAATTTTTGTGCAATTATTTAATTCTTGGGCACAAACGCAAAGTCTACAATATATTTAAAAGAAAGAATATCCGGAATAAAAGTCACAGGAAGAAAAGTCACTAAACAAAAGTCACAATGTAGCGTTACCCTGAGCTACCTAAACAACGTAATAGGAAGAAAAGTCACAACTAAATAATCAAAACATTTTAGGGGTGAGGGTGCCAGAATTATCTTTGACCCCAGGCGCTGAGAACCCTTGCACTTACCACATCATTCTGTTTTATCCTTGTGTTTATAAATTCTGTAGTATACAAGTATAAAGCACTAGTATATTAGTAGGTATAACTGATCAGTATTAATACTATGCAATATTAGAAGATTTGGAAATTGTTCCCTCAAATCGTGGTACACAAATGATTGTTTTGTTAATCACTGCTAACCACAACAGACTGGTTTAAAAACTGTTGCTGGGTTTAGTTAATCACCGCTACCCATAACAGACTGGTTTAAACACTGTTGCTGGGTTTAGGTTATTCATGTTTTCTGACATTTATATGTATCTATGTAGCTATCTATGTATCTGGACTTCACCCAGCCCTTACCATTCATTGAAATTTGGCACACACACCCTCCACTCAATGAGTAGAGAAAACCTTTTTTTTTAAATTCCCCTCGAAAATAGGGTTTTAGTGGGGGGGTTCAATATGCAATGTACGTTTATGCTAAATTGGTCACTAGCTTGTGCCTGCTTGTTTTTTGAAAATTCAGACCTATTATAGTGATCATAGTCCAACAAAAGGCAAGAGAAGTAACTTATTCATTGATCACCCCCTTTTCCAACTGTTTAATTGATCACCCCCAACACAACATATATGGGTGGCAGTGTTCATAATTTCCCTTGGAATGCTAGTTTTTTTATCCTCTATGAGCAAATGAGGCATGAATTTTTGTGGAAGAGCATTTCATTTTCAAAACATTAAAAATGAATACGGCCTGAGTCACTGAGATTTGATTAGATATAACAGGTACAACATTTTTACCTAAAGTGTATCTCTATCATTCATTGAATTATTGCATGTTATTAATTTGATTCAGTAGAATATATACCTATTTTCTATATTTAACTAGTCAATCAGTCAACATAAGATTGTCCTCTATAGTTAATAGAGATTTCAGAAATTACTTACTTTACCAAGGAAATGTCAAATAATCCTGTTAGTCTTTAGTTGGTGTGAAATAAAAGTGATAGAAAAAAAGATATTTAAGAAATATATAGAGATTTGTCTGTGTCTATTAAAAATAGCTCCAAAGGGAAGCATATTCTTCATTGTCCAGAACTTGAGAAAAAACTGGGTGATAAATTAGAGGAGTTCAGGGAAATGTGTTTTTATGAAATTGGCAACGGTATATGTATTCACCCATGTCTCTCTGTCGGTTTATCTATCAACATGATATCTCTAAAAGTTCTCAAAATGAATTTCAATGAAACTTTGTGGAAGGGTGGCCAATGGGCTACAGAAGAAGTGATTAAATATTTGGGTGGACCCATGTACAGTTACCTCCCCTACATCCCCATCACAAATATCTCCAAAAGTTCTCAATGAATTTCAATTAAATTCTGCATTGTAGCTATGTCCACACACTATCTCAAAAAGTTCTCAATTTTAATGAAATTTTCTCGAAGGGTAAGTTCTGGATGAATTGGTTAAATTTTGGGGTGGAGCCAGGAATTATTTTTTGAGTGAGAGATACTTTTAAAGTTTTTTCCTACATTTATGTATTCTCTCATATTTGTCCATACAATATCTCCAAAAGTTCTCAATGAATTCCAATGACATTTTGTTGAAAGGTAAGCCATGAGCCAAGGAAGAATAGTTTAAATTTGGGGGCAGATCCAGGAATTCTTTTTATAATTACCTCCCCAGCATCGTAGCTATTTGTAAACTTTCATTCAGTTTTTAGTGACAATTGCATTGGCAGAAGTGTGTGCTCTCTGAGTGGTTTCTAGTTTTCTTAATATTCACTGCTGAAATAAGGGTGCTCTCATATGTCATCAAATACAGGAAATATATTTGGCTGATTATCTAACTGTCATAGGTCCTTCTAAATACCAAAACATGAACATCTTGCAACAGGTGTTATGAATTCATTTAACATATGCTACATCTTGCTAAATGATTACTTAGAAATTTCCAAACTTCTTTAAGCATTGCCATATAGCAGGGGTGGTCAAACCTGCTTAATATACACTCCACATCTGCTGCTGCTGATGATGATGATGGTGAATTTAAAGTCAAAGAAAGAAATGAGAAGATTCCTCAGAACAGCATTTTCAGTTTTCTTTCTCCATTTTTTAAGTGGTCTACTGATATCGGCCAATTTCATGTGGTTCAAGAGACTATTATTTTGTTTTTTTTCACTATTTTTATTCAAGCAAAAGCTTGATAAATACAAATGAACAAAGGATAAATTAGGGTAAGTGTTTTTAGCGTACGGGTTAGTGTTAGGGTTGGGTTTGAGGTTGCTATTTTTAGGGTTTAGGGTAGTTAGGATTAGTATTTTAGTGTAAGGGCCAGGGTCAGTATCTTTAGACTTTAAATTTGCCACCATCAGCAGCAGCCGACGACTCGACAGATTCCGGAATCGGCCACTTATAGTGGAATCGTCAGAGTCGTCAGCAGCTGAAGCCTCAGCCATATGGAAACAGGAAAGGTAATGATTATCAACAAATACATGTACGCAATAATATTCATTTGTGTATGTAGTTTTTAAACATTTTAATTTGTATTTGTTTTTGTAATCACAAAGTACACATATATACCTAATATTTTCAAAATCCCTAATATTTTCAAAATCCTAACTGATGACATTTTGAACTATAATGAACATTATAATATTGTAATGAACTACAGGAACAACTAAGAAAAATATGCTGAATTGCATTTCAGTAAGGAGCTCAGCCAACATATTCCAGGAGCCGCACATTAAGTGTCAAATAGCTGCATGTGGCTCGTGAGCCGTGGTTTGGCCACTCTGCCATATAGTGTAATATAATTTTGCAAATTATTTGTATCTTTATGGTTAAAATATGTGAATTTTAAGGAACTAGTTTCATGACTAAAGTAAACATTATCAGTAAAAATTGTTTGGTTGAAGATTATAGATATTTCATGAAAGTAAATAAATACAAAGATTCATCTAATATATACAATATATGATAACCTATCATGTCTAAAACAGTGCAAAACTACAAGTACAGTTATTTACTGGCCACTTTTTAAAATAACAATCAATCTGCTTTATATTCTTTGTAAAATATAATCATACAAATAATATTTTGTTTCAGCCTTACCTTAATAATTTTATATAGATTTTAACACAATGTTTTCGACCGTTGTACCCTATGGCCTTCAGTTGGGTATTGTAGATGGGGGAGGGGGTTTGGAATGTTGGGGCAAGGGGCCCCCATTCAAAGTGTGGGTGCAGAATGTCCTCATTCCACTGTCTATGTTGAGGGAGCCCCTGGTCCCAACATTCGACCCTGAAGAAGGCCATAGGGCACAACAACCAAAATATTGTGCTAAAAAGAACAACCAAGATGAGGACAACAGTCTGAAAAAATCTATGTATACTAATGATCCCTCATCCCCAAAATTCAGACAGGAACTTAGAAACAATTAAATTTTGATGACATAGGACCATCATTTCTTTCATGCCAAATACATAGTAATATGCCTTTTCTGGAACTTTGTAAGATTGTCTTATTTATAATAGAAACCACAAACTGCATTATAAATGTACTAGCATTGATTGAAAAGTTTATAGTCTAAGACAGACATGATCTTGGGAATGATTATTTATTGTTCTTTGACATAGTCACCATTGGGATACACAGTTTTCTTCCACTGATGTTTAAGAGCTTGTATCCTGCTGGAAAAAAGTAGTTTCCTCCTGGGAAGTTTCTCAACAGCAGAAATGATGCTATTATCATTTGTCTGATGTAAGGCAGCCACATCCTTTTTTTGTGAGAGAAGAATTGCAGACATTGCTGGATCAGGAGAGTTAAGTGGGTTCAATGCTATTGTCATTCAGTGCAACTATGATATCCATTCATTTATGACTTTATTAATTGTGCATGTTTTGATAGTACAGCATATCTTTGAGTTTTTCAGAAAGTTTTACCTTGATGCTTTTATGCAGCTGCTTCATTAGTACAGTATTATTTGCTGATTATTATGTTACTCTTTGGAAGTTAGTCAATTACCAGTAACACTCGTGCTATCATTTTACCAGCTGATGGAATATACTTGGTTCTGTTTGGAGTGGGAGAAGTCAGATGTTACCACCATTTTGCACTTTATTTAGTTTCTCATGTGCTTACAGAAACCATCTCATCTGTTATGTTGAAGATTGTGTTGTTCTGAAATCTTTCATGTGAGGTACCTATTTTCCTGACAATGTATTGAATGATCATTAATTACCTCTGCCAACAAAGTTGGAAGTGGTATACAGTGCTGGTCGCGATTAGCACCCTTAAATCTTTAATATCTTCTGAAATAAATGGAAATCTAACAAATTTGTATCATCAGAATATTTTAATAGGATGTTCAAAGTAATTTAACAAAAACAGCATTATTCTTCAAGCAATGAATCCTAATCTCAATCCTATTAAAGATCTTTGGAGAGAGAAGAAATCTGGAATCATGGTTTCAGCACATACCATACATGGCAGGAATCCTGCAAATATCAAAATTTTAAAAATTGTAATGGGTGAGTGGGCAACACTACCAGCTAACAGGTACAAGAAGCTTATAGACAACTACAAGAAACGTTTGGAGGCTGTCATCATTGCCAAAGGGTGTACGATTAAGGAAGGGTGCCAATATTACTTTCTAGGTCATATTTTTATATTTCTTCTTTGAAATCACTATAAGTAAGTTGAAAAATAATGATTTTTTGCTAAATCACTTTGGACATCCTATTAAAATATTCTGATGGTACACATTTGGTAGATTTCCATTTATTTCTAAAATATGGTACAGTTTATACAAAGAATTTAAGGCTGCCAATAATCCTGACCAGTGATGTATGTATTCACTCATGTTTTCTGTCTGTTCACACAATATCTTCAAAAGTTCACAATGAAATCAATGACATTTTGTGGAGGGGTGGGTCATAGGTTAAGCAAGGTTTGATAAATTTTTGGGATGGATTCAGGAATTATTTTTTGATTGAGAGATATTTTTTAATATATCAAGGCAATCGTTCAAAATATGGAAAATCAGAATTTATACAGTTATTGTAATTATATATGATTTTCATTCAGATTTTAGTTAGTGTATAGCTTTGGCAGAGATATGCACTTTCTCACTTATCCACAACTATGCCATAAACATATTCAATGTACTCAAGTGTAGTGAAAATTGACGGTCTTCTAAGCATATCTTCCAGATTACTTCTTGCATTTTAAAATTCAGCTGCTCACTTCTAAATAATGGCATTATCCTATCAGATCAGCATATTTTCCTGTATTTCATTTGCAGATACTTGAAGACAGCATGGTAGCTAACCTTTTTTGGTCGAATGGGGCTACATACTTTCTTTGATGTCATGTTACCATCTACAGAGTTGAATTTAATATCTGCACATTTTTACAGTTATATCATTTACATTCCTAGTTAGACTATCAACGTTTTAATCAACTTTTGTATTCAAGCCATTTTGAATATTTTGATAACCAATTTGCACAATTGATGTATCTTGGTAACCAATCAGAGGGGACCTTACTGCACATGGTTTCAGCACATGAAACTGTGGGGTTATTTAGTCAGCAAAGAACTTGTGTACTGTGTGACTTTGCATTCACAATGACAGAGCCTGCCCATTCTTCACATCCCATGTAGGTTTTATTTTGCAAAACATTACATTACCCAGAGCCTGTTAGTTTTGTATCAGAAATGTTCATTGAGATTTCTTCTATTTTACCTGAGAATAGTCTAGTATCTATTATAGTTTGTTTAAGAAGTATTTTCATCAGTTTTAAAACCCAATTTAAAAATGTTTAAATGTGAAAAGTTATACAAAAAGTTATAATAAAAGTTTTACAATATATATGTAGGTACATCAATAAGTCCACAGCCGAATGATCAAAAAGCATTTATTTTACACAACAAATATCAATTTTTCAACATAACTTGCCAATGCACTTAATTTAGTGGTAAATATTGATCACATAAATTGAACATTATAAAGTGAAAATTTCAGATCAATATTCTGCTACTAACTACAGACTTATTTATCCACATTTGTAATTACCTATCTTTAAATGAAATAACAAGACTCAATAGAAACTGTCATGTTACCATCATCTTTTGGCAGCATGCCGTGTTGGGGGTAATCAATTAAAAAATGAATGAATAAGTTATTTCTCTCACGCTTTTTCAAATTTTCAAAAAACAAGAAGGCACAAAATAGGGATCAATTTAGCATAAATTTACATTGTAAATTGACCCCCTCCCCCAACTAAAAACTTATTATGGGGGGATTTAAAAACAAAAACAACAAATAACAAGAATAAATTTGTAAAGTTAAAGAATATCCTGTTTTCCTGATAAATATGAAGACTGAAAAAAGAAATAATTTGTTCAACAAAAATGTTATATTTGATAGCTTATAATATTCCCTGCTGAAATATGGGTGTTATTTCAGTAGGGTATATTAAGAAAAAACATATTTCCCTGAATTCTTCCCAATTATTACCCATGGTTTAAACTATCCTCAAGTTTTGGCCAATGTTGGGCTGTGCAACGAAGATCATGTTTTGAGATAACAAAGGGGGACTTATATGCCATCAAATATAGTAATTAATTCGATGGACATCGGAAGCATCCGAAGAATTACAAAATATGCTAACCGACCTAAATAGGGAAAGTAAAAAAGTAGGTTTAAAGATGAATAGAACAAAGACAAAAGTAATGTTCAACGATAAAGTCCCCAAAAAGGTCATAAAGATAGAAGGCGAGATACTAGAAGAGGTCGATGAATACATATACCTAGGTCAGGTAATAAAACTAGAGAAAGACCATGACTGCGAAATAAAGCGACGCATAACGATAGGTTGGAAAGCATTTGGTATGAATAGAGACATTCTGAGGAGCACCTTGCCAATTTGCCTAAAACGGAAAGTATATAACGGCTGCATAATACCAGCCATGACTTATGGTTGCGAAACCTGGAAATTAACCAAACGAGCAGAAAACAAACTTAGAACAGCACAGAGAGCCATGGAAAGAGCAATGCTAGGGGTAACGCTGAGAGATAGAAAAAGATCAACATGGATCAGAAAAAAGACTAGAGTAAAGGATATTATACAACTAATTAAACAACAAAAGTGGAGATGGGCCAGCCACCTAGCGAGAAGAGATGACAATAGATGGGGGAAAAGATTAACAGATTGGTGCCCATGGGATAGTAAAAGAAGTAGGAAACGGCCAGACACAAGATGGCGGGACGAGATAGAAAGGTTTGCCGGTAAGACTTGGCAGAGATTAGCACAAGATAGGTTGTCATGGAAGGAGATGGGAAAGGCCTTCGTCCAGCAGTGGACTTATAACGGCTGATGATGATGATGATGATGATAGTAATTAATATATAGAACTCAGAGTATCTAAGTTCAATTATGCACTTTAAAAATATTAACTTTTAATCAAAATTAGTTTTATGCAAGTATCTGAACTGCTAGTACTAATTTCATTGAATAAAAAATGCAAGTTCATTTGATTAAACAAACTAAATAAATATTTAGAAATTTTCTAAATTAGTTCTTAGGTTTAATACATGTAATTAAACAAGAAAGCCATATAATTGTGAGTTTGCATTTGCTATTATAGGCTTGGCAGTCATTCCAAACTTGAGGGTGGCTCATTATTATTTTTGTCACCATCATCACCACCAACACCATCATCATCATTATTCTTGCAGAGCAAGGCTTCTAATGCTTTCCATATATATCTTTGCTATTTTTAATGCTACTGATATTTGTATAGTTTCTATTTTTCTTTGGCTTCCTATTTTTTGTAGGCCTCTTGTTAAAAATCTTGGGTCTCTTTACAGTGATCAAATAATTACAGGTAAACAATCTCTTATGTGTATCCCTTGAGACCAGACACTTTTAGAAATTCATAATTTTTCAGATTTTGGAATGGCATCGATATTTAAATTGATAATGACAGATGCTTCCTTTTCTGCTTCTCACTGTAACCCATGGGGGAATCTGCCACTCTTTTTACCATTTTCACAGTCTCCAAAGTCAAAAAATAACCTAAAAATAAACAAAATATCCACAAGCAGCAGAGGCACATTTGACTAGTAATGAACATTCAGACACAACTGCAAGGCCATCTCAAAATAATAACTTTCACTATGCTCTATTAGGTATTCGAGATGACCTTGGTTGAGCATGGGTCACATCGGGTCATGGTTGGCAACAAACACAAGCTTTAGTATGCAGATGACATCAATGGAAAAAATGTTCTGTTTTCGAAGCATTTCGGGTTTCAGAATCTTCGAATAAGAGATTGTATATCTATATAGGCACAAGAGTTACTATAATTAGAAACCGTGAACCAAAGCGGTTACCAAAATTGTCAACATAGGTTTCTTCAGTTTTTAAGTTGGTCTAGCTGGCTATATATGTGTTGTGTGTACAGGTCGCAGCAATGCAGCTAGAGGGCTGAAAATTTAAGCATTCACTCCTTAATATGTGTAGAAAAAACATTTTTTTTTTTTTTTAAATTTCCACCCTAAATATGTTTTTAGTGGGTCGGTTTCATTTTACAATGTAAGTTTATGTTAAATTGGTCCCTTAGTTGGTGTCAAGCAGCATTCACGCTTCACTTTTGAAAATTCAGACATTTTTAGTGAGAGAAGTAACTTATTCATTAATCACCCCTTTTCCCAAATTTTTAATTGATCACCCCCAACATGGCATGCTGCCAAAAGGCGTTGGTCACGTGGTGGTTTCTATTGAGTGACTAACCAGACCTGTCATCTATAATTTTTAGATCTCTCTGGTTATTGACTCTATGATCCCTTCATACAGAAGGGGGTACACATATATAGTAGAAGCAAATGGAAGTAGATTGAATATCAGAAAATTCTTTTTAGCAACGGTAGTGGTAGGACTTTGGAATAGATTACCAGAATATGTAGTGCTATCAACTGATGTAAATGATTTTAAGAAGAATATAATGTTTATTACACCACCACAAAAGATATTGTGTAAATATGATTGTTATGTGTGCTTGTATATGCAAATTGTAAACCTTTTTTCACACTAAAATAAATGTTTCAAATGTTTATATCTTAGTGGCATCTGTTATGGCCCTGTCATCTTTGGTTACCTGATTGCAAAGAATGGTTACTTTGTAGTAATTAAGCAGATTTCCACCTTTATTTTTTTATCATTTTTATTCATTGGGGCACTACAGATGAATTCATCATTGGTATGTCATGGCTGGTTTGGAATCAGAGTTGTCCTTCTCCTAAACAGGTTTCTAACCACAACTAGAAAGCCCAGTCTGCCATACTATTTGCCCATGGCTGCAGGGACAAGAGATGGCTTCATGCCTTTCCCTAAGGCATTAGTGTGAAGTAAACACAAACTACCTCAGCCTGAGTTTGAACTCGGCTCGACAATTCCACTTTCCATGCCATTAACTGTTCGGTTTTCCAACTTGATTTAATATAAATATTCACACGCATGAGTTATGAAACAGAACAGCTAACAAATTTTGTTTTGTGTATGCTTTATATATATTATTTGCATCATATCTTCCAGTTTTTCTTTTTTGTTATAAAAACATCAAAATGAAAACATAAATAAGTTGTAGCATAAAAAGAAAAGAAACACTACCAAAACTGCAAGTAATAATTCCAGAGAATTAATTCAATAATGATACTCGTAAAGAGATGATGCGCCAGAGGCTTTGCATGTCATCACATTCACCTACTGACCCTTACATCTTCTTTCTCCTATATCGTTATGTGTCTGTGGGAGGAGAAAGCCTTGCAGTTGTTCTTGGGAAGTTCAAAAGAAAGCTAGAAACAAGCTGTCTTTTTTCCCACTCACTCACTCTGTCTCTGATTGTCTCTTCCTAAATGATTGTGTCTCTTTCTATTTTGCTTTCTCTCCATCTATTGGACACTTGTACAAGGAATTTGAACATGTACATCCACAAAATATCTTATTATATAAAATCTGTTGTCACTTTTTTGTTTGTTTGTTTGTTGGTTGTTTTCCGTTACACTAAAGCAAACGGGTATATAAATTTAACATAACCCTGCCATAATTTGAACATCTTACCTGGAGGTAGGACGCAAGTAGTGTATCCAGTAGCTCAACCTTACACTTTTTATATATTGGATGAAATTAAGTTACAAGTTAGCAATCGACCAAGCAAGCAGCAGGCTCGAACTGCTGCTGCTGATTGCAACTTTACTTGCTTGCCTGTCTGCCTGCTTTCTTGCCTTGTTTACATTATTTTTCAACATAATCTCTTTCCTTGTCAATGCACTTATTTCAGTGGTGTATATTAATCACATAGATTGAACATTATACAGTAAAAATCTCAGGTAAAAATTCAGCTAGTAACTGTCAGACTTCAGACATAGTGATCCACCCTTGTGTATGTATATACATGTATGCCATGGCTTGGCTTTGTGAATGAAGATTTTGGAGGGTTTTCCATGACTGTTGCAGGTCCTTTGGTAACCAGCAAGACCTATGCGGGAGAGGCAAGTCTTTCCACAACAGTTGCAGAAGAAGGTCTCCTGCCTTATGGCATATATAAGCAGACCTATTATATCATACACGCACAAA
>VCCN01003854.1:7476720-7486737 GCA_006491835.1 Architeuthis dux | reverse complement strand
GCCTGTCATCTAATGTTCCTAAAATAAAAATTACCAAAAGACAATTTTTGTTGACTTTAAAAGCATTTTCTTACTAGGATTATATAATTGTTTTTTGTAAATTAAAAATTAAATTACCCATGTGAGTCTTACAGTTCATGAAAAATATATTTTTATACTTCCAAAATGTCTTTTTAATAATTTTAGAAAACAAACATAAAACATAGAACTCGGTTCAGTTGCTCACATGTCATGTGACACATGATGCAATGATTTTGTCTCCATTTCACAAATGATCTATGGAGATCCAATCATTGTGCGTAGCTATTGTGGGTTTTTACGGGGATGGGGTGCTAACCCGACGCCCATGATGCACTGCCTTATAGGGCTAAACAGCTTCAACTGCCCTGCTATTTAACCATAGCTGGGGGAGAAGTGAATTCATGCCTTTCCCAAGGGCATTAGTGTGTAGTGAATGCAAACTGTCCCAGCCGGAGTTTGAAATCAGTTCACGGATTCCATTCGCCATGCTTTTAACCATTAGGCCACCCACACCTCCTAAAACAAAGTACTAGAATACAAAAATATACATCTCAGCATCCTTTTATTTTTAACCAACTGTCAAAATCAAAAGAGTCAGGTAAAAAATATGCTTTACTTTTAGAATAGGGATGATGAATTCAGTTACACTGATATTCTTGATATCCTGATATTCTTGGGCTTCTGTCACCAAAAAGATCCTTTATCATTGTTTTTATAAGCCTTCTTCTATCATTTTACTTGTTTTGGCAAAATGTCACTTTTGTTTTTTACCTTATTAGAGATAAGCACCCTGACTAAATACTGTAACTCCTAAATAACTGAAACGCTGCAGTTAGGCTAATCAAATAATTATGGTCCTCTTTTCCTAGAGAAACAGCCGTTGCAGATGTAATATTAAATGATTTTATTTTTCATTAGATGAAGCATTGTCAATCATTATTGATTTTTGACTAGTATTTCCTTTTATCTTAATTTTAGTTGCTTTTCATTGTAACCAGTGAGCAAACAGCATAGATTTGAAATAAAGGATAAGCTCTTGGTGAGACTCACATCCCCTTTGCCTCAGGATAGCCTGGTTATCCATACTAGCAGCTCTGCTGCTTGGGCTACAAGAACTTTTACTGGCAGAAGATTGACCAAATGGTCAAAGGGAGATCATTTCAATCAGGATTTATTTCCCTTGATAATGACATTCAATCTTTTTTATGATTTTAAGAGTTAAGATGTGCTTTTCTGTAAAAAAACAGGTTTTGATGACATTAACCTACTAGATGACTCATGTACTCCTCCTAAAAAGGAATCAATTTTACCTCATGTGTTAATCCGAAATAATTAACTTGAATTTAAAAGAGATCAGCTGCATTCATTAACTCAAATTTGAATTATGGTAATCATTTCTAATTAATAAACTGTTATATCTGATTTTGAACTTCATGATGTTTTTCTGGTATGATTGATTTCTAATTTTTGCAGTTTCTAGAAAAATATTTTTATAAAAATATCACCTCTACCATAAAAATATCTCTTTACATATTTTTAAAATTACTTTATTTTTACTTTCAGCTTCTTATTTTAAAAATACTTAGTTTGTACATTTAAGTACTTCTTAAGTATATTGGGTGAAATAAGTTTCACAAAGATAAATCCAACTTGTTATTTCATATTTCAACACCTAAGCCTTTATCTTAAAAACTATTTTTGCTGCTTAATTCTCTCATTGGGTACAATGGGTTAAAGAACCAACATCTTTATCAGGAAAATCACATCGATAGCTAAAACAGTATTTAATGTCTCTGCTTCTTGAATATCAAGTATTTTACTGATTTAAGTATAAATAACTGGAGAAATCAATCAATTTTACCAAAATGCTAAACATCTGCTTATCCTAATAGGTCGAAATGTAATACATTTTTTGGCTGCATGCCGTGTTGGGGGATGATCAATTAAAAAATTGGAAAAATGGGTGATCAATGAATTACTTCTCTCGCCTTTTGTTGGGCAGTGATCACTAAAAAAGTCTGAATTTGCAAAAAACAAGCATGAATGCTGCCAGACACAAACTAATAGATACATTTAGCATAAACTTAGATTGCAAATTACTACTAGTGTGCATAAAAACAATAACAAATATGGCTCTGAGCAATCAAGGAAAAATAAAGAATGAGTTTATGGGTTAGATTTGATCTTCTGCTGACCGTAAAAGCTCTTTTAGCTCAATCAGTAGAGCAGCTGCCATGCATAGTCAGGCTTCCCAAAATAAAAGAGAGCTTATTCTTTATTTCCAATCCTCGCTGTTCACTGATGGACATAGACTGATTCTCTGAGTAGTTGCGATGAAAAGCAACTAAAACTAATGCTATTGTTAGAGGAAGTAATTGTACATGGATCTGCCACAAAATTTAATCACTTCTTCCATAGCCTATTGTGCACCCTTCCATACAATTTCATTGAAAATCACTGAGAACCTTTGGAGATGTTCATGTGGACAAACACAAGAACATTTAGAGATAGCTATTCACATGATATCTCCAAACTACTCAGTAAATTTCAAAGAAATTTTGTGGAATCGTGGACAATATCTTACGAAAGCGATGATTAAATTTTGGGGTGGATCCATACACAATTACCTCTCCTACGTCATATTTACATGTCCACTCCACATATTTACGCTAAACGTTCTTGGTTGTCCACACAATATCTCCAAAATTTCTCAATTATATTTTGTGGAACTATGGACAATAGGCTACGGAAAAACTGATTAAATTTTGGTGTGGATCCAAGCACAATTACCTCCCCTGTCATGAGCGTATACATGAATGTATGAAAAAAACCCGGAAAAATATCTCTCTGCCCCCAAATTTAGCCACCTTATCCCATGGCCCACCCTTCCACAAAATCCATTGAAATCTATTCAGTACTTTCAGAAATATCATGTGGACAGACAGACAGAAGGACAGACGAGTGACACAACCAAATATATATACCTCTCCAACTTTGTTAAATTAAGATGAGAGAAATACTTGTTGAAAATTAATAAAGGTGTCATTATGTTCATTTATATTGCAAATCTTATCAAGAAATACCATCAAGAATATTTCATATAACCATCATTTCTCTATTTTCTCATATTGTATGGATGTCTTTGACAAATGAAACTGGATTATTACGGAAAGATGCCATCACTTTGATTTGACATTCAAACACTTCAGGCTGCGAATTGACATGGTTATCAGTGATTTAGAGAAGGAATGTAATCAGTTAACGGAACTTGGAACTCGAATTTTGGCCGCAGCCAAAGATGTCACCTTAGCACTAATACCATTGAGAAAGTCAGGAATCCATTCATCTCTACATCCTGTTCCATCATCATTCATTTTCAATCTGGTCTTGTCACTGGCATATCATGATGATTGATTGGGATAAGAGATTTGAAAGTACATAGACAATTCACTCTTCCCTAGCTGCTTATGGAAATTATTACTAGCTGCTTATGGAAATTATAGCAAAATGACTGTTAAATCTAATATCAGTATTGACAGTGGTCAGTGCAAAATGGTTGCAGATTTTACAAGTTTTTTTCAAAGAGGAACATTTTTATATAAAATGCAGCATTCTCTTTTGTAGCCATTCAGCAGATGTAGGTAATTCAATGTGTGTAGCCTAATAATAAAATATTTATTTTTCAACATAATCCCCTTCTTTGTCAATGCACTTAATTCAGTGGTGAATATCAATTGATATATTATAGATCGAACATTATACAGTGAAAATTTCAGATCAAAATTCAGCTAAAAACTATGTGTCAGACTGCAGACTTATTGATCTACCCAAGTAGTATGGTATTTCATTTATTGATTTATATGTTTTATTATTAAAATAAAACTGTTAATATTGAATTGTTATAGATCCTCCTTCTGGCAAACTGTATCTGCATATGAAATTTTATGACAAATTACAATATTATATAACAATATAACTGATAAATTTTATAGACAATTTCAATTTTAATATCACATAAGCAAACAATTGAGGATACATTAATAGATATGAATAAAATAAAAGTCTTTATCAGATTGCATACCATGAATTCGTCAGTTAGTTTGGTACATCAGATGCACTGTTTCCATTGTACCATGATGAGTTCATGGTGTGCAATCTGATAAAGACATGTGTTTAATTTCATTATTGCATTAATTTCTGATGAATATGTTGTTTAATTATACTTTTTAATGAAAAATTATACTTTTTGGAGCTTCTGCATGACTTTTGGAGCCTCTCTATGCTGGTTAAACACCACCATAGTGATTACCCTAGAATGTTATTGTCATCTATTTGGCATATTTTCTGTTAATTATTTAATTGTACCTGTTGAAATACAATGTCAAAATGTAACAATGCAAGTTATATGCCCAAAATTCAATGAATTCTATCAAACGTGAAGTGTGTAGAGTTTTGATTCCCTTATTGTGAATGGCTTGCAAAGTTAGATCTACTTTTCATCAAAAAGTAACAATGGCTACACTTTAGTGGGTCAGTTGAACCTTTGCCAAAATGAATTTCGTTGTGATCAATGGTCTGCTTTTTATTACTTTCTCAAGTCAACTAGATTGGCATCTGTCCGCCCACATACGTAGGTAAATCAATAAGTCCATATATCTCATCAAAATCTAAGTAGTTGGGTCCAGATTATAGATAACACCTTATCAGCTACTCCATACAAGCTTAAACTCTAAAATAAAAAAAAGTATAGTAGTAAATAATATATACAATAAAAATGTAATCTTAGAATAGAATAGAAATTTAGTAATAATTTTTCTTTGCTTACAAGCATAAAATGGTAAAAGCACCTCTTGAAAAGACCAAAAAAAACTCAAAAAAAGAAGAAATACAAGACATCAGAATGAGAACATTCTACCCCCATGGATTTAATAAAGGATTCAGTTAAAAATTCCAAGAACATTACCAGATACAATAGGCATCTGAAGAAGGCCGGAGCATACAACGGCTGAATCATTGTGACTATAACAAACAAAATGAGGACAACAGTTCTTTTCCTTTTGTTTTATGTATATACAATAATAGGTTACACAAAAAGCATTTTTTCTGCCAATAAAATCATTTTGTTTCATGGCTATTATTACTAATATATTACAAGAGTCCTTCACTATAGCATGGTTCTCTAGAGTGTGGTTCACGATATAAGGCAGTTGGATGGTGGACCCATACCAGGAATCTAGTTTTAAAAAAATGCTAGGTCAGTAGCTGGTCAAATTATGGTATGAAAAAAAACTAGGTCAGTAGTCAGACAAAAACTAGGTCAAACAATTTAGCTTTCCGTTAAGGCAAAAAACCTTATTGAAAGCTAAAATTGAAGTCTCATATATAATCTGGAAGTATAAATCGAGAAACGTGATGCAATTGCATGGAAAAAAACATAGAAATTTCTGAGAATGAGAACGAGATTCTCAATTTTTAAAATTTCTCAATTCCCAACCATAACCCAGTTTTGACCTAGTTTATACCTAGTAGTCAGTCAGGTGTATAAAAACTAGGTACTAGGTCAACTAGGTCAGTCAATAACATTTTGCCTATATTATCACTCACTTGTCCAGAAAACCGTGAATAAAAACTGAATTTCATCAAAAGACTTACTTAATATGACTAAAATATTTAATTTCTCCAATTTGCAATCAATTAACATATAATTGCATGGTGTTTTACACAGAATTTCTTTGATTTTGTGATGGAAGCAACATTGACTTCTGATTATCCATGATTCAGTTATAATGTGGTTGTCTTTCTTGGACCCCAACACTCACTTTATAAAGGGGGACTACTGTATATGATTTAATTCAGTATTCGAATTAAGATTTCATTATTGGCAGTCCAACAGATTTAGATTACATATTGTCTATCTTTGAACCAGTAGAAATAAATAAATAAGCTCTAGATAGAAGTTGTTTAAATTGATTATTAAATTTTAGTATTGCATGCAACAAATATATCCAATATAAATGAAATTTCATCTGCATACTCACAATAACTAATCCATCTGCAGACTTGAATTGATATTTTTAGCATCACCAAAAATACTCTGTATTTTCCATTTCAGTGTACAAGGTTGGATCAATAAGTCCGTAACCTGACACGTATTTATTAGCTGAACTATGATCTGAAATTTTCACTGTGTAATGTTTGATCTGTGCGATTAAGATTCATCACTGAATTCAGGGCATTGACAAGGAAGCGGATTATGTTGTAAAATAAATATCTGTTGCATAAAATAAATGCTTTTTTTATCATTAGGCTACAGACTCATTGATGTACCTACATATGTATTTTATTGAATACTCTCACCATTTTAATAATGTATAGAATAAAATGTTGCCTACTGCAATATTTTATTCACAAAAGCATTAAATTTAGTTTTTTTTTCATTTATACTTTTTATTGGTGTATAAATTTTTATGGATTTTTGTATCAAGACAATGTTAGATCCAGCTGCACATGCAAAGTACAAATACAAAAACAAACAAAAAATGAAATAAGCTTAAGTTGTTAGAACACATCAGCCTGAATAAAACACCTGGCCTTGTGCTTGTGAGGGAAACAACTCTAATTCTGTGCTTTTTTTAAAAAATATTTCCATTTTTATTTACTTGTAGACAGTTGCAAACTTTATTACCAGAAAATTTGATCAGCTCACGAGCAAATCAAGCAGAATGGCACAAGTATTACATGCCAACAAAAAGACATTTCTGTGTATTATGTAATTATATATAATATATTTTATAGGTGAACATTGGTTGCGCATTAAAAATACAGCCCAGAAAACAATAATCTCACATAAATAGACATCATTGTGTGCCAGGAACAGCATTATGAAATTGCTAAGTGGAAAAAAAAATATTATTATTTACTGAGATGGAAGTTTTCTATTATGCAAGTCAATCACCAAGCTGGTCTGATCAAGGAATCATCAATAAAAATGGGGGGGAAATCAGACACCCTAACCCTAACCTCCTTTGCCGTAAAATTAAGTTCTTCTTTATTTATTATTGCTTTTCTAATTGTATAAAACTTTATTTAAAAAGTGTCAATCTGCTACTTAAAAATAGCAGGCCGGCTGGGTAATTCACTTGCATGATCAAAAGCTTTCATGTTTTAACTGTTTTATTTATTTAGTCAAGAGCAGAAGTATCCAGCCTTGCCCAGGTTTCAAAACTAGCATTCCAAGGGAAATTATGAATCAGCGCCACCTATACATGCTGTGTTGGAGGTGATTAATTAAAAAGTTAGAAAAAGGGGTGATCAATGAATAAGTTACTTCTCTTGCCTTTTGTTGGGCTGTGATCACTAAAAAAGGTCTGAATTTTCAAAAACATGCAGGCACAAACTAGTGACCAATTTAGCATAAACTTACATTGCATATTGAACCCACTCTAAAAACCTATTTAGGGGGAGAATTTAAAAAAAAACAAAAACATTTTCCCTACTCATTGAGGGGAGTGTATGAGCAAAATTTCAAGTTTCTACTATGAACAGTATGTGAATTCTTTTTAATCGAGAACTTTTTTCGATGTCAGTTGCAACATTTATTCTTATGCATGCCTTTCCCAAGGGCATTAGTGCAAAGTGAATTCCATTTTCCGTGCTGCTAACCGCTTGAACACTGGCACCTCATATTTTATATAAATAAACCTGGCACAGGAGTACGGAATATCAGTACGTCTGTTCTCCCAGAGCGAGGCCCTTCCATTGCACTTTGGTTGGGTTGTTGACCTCTGTGGTCGCCCCAATGTGGGTGAATCGGGTGTACTAGTCTAAGTGTGGGGTCTCTGTTCGCGCTCACATTACACTGGACTGGCTTTCCAGGGAAGTATCACAATCCTGGTCCTCGTGGCATTTGTCTCAGCGACAGGGACTTGGGATTCTCCCCACTCAGCCTCTAGTCATGGGGATTTGGGATCTCCAACCCCCTGCCTGGATGTTCTCGAACGTGCAGGACCCCACCATAATCCGACTTTGTGTCAAATTTACCGTCGTGGGGAGGCTGATAAAAAAACACTAACAATTAAGGTGCTTCCGGTTTATGTAGTGACACGTAAAAAGAATTTAAAACTGACACTTGGGCCTTTATTTATTCATTTGTTGCATCATTGAAAAAATGTGGAGTTTAATGCGCTCCATAAAAGTACCAGTAATGTCAAAACGTATTCAAATGTTATTTTTGTATCCATACTGCCACTGGGAACACTGTCCCACGGCCCTTGTTTGAGGGAGGTTTGACCCTTCTCAAAGCTTCAGCGGCATACTGGTCTAGCCATTTGGTAGACTATAAGATATATGCAACCAAGCAAACAATCACTGACATTATATTTATAGATTTATTATAATGAATAATCTGTTTTTCACCTACCGTCGACCGATTTCATAAAACAGTTCTTGGCATGTAATGTATTAAAGTCTCTTAGTTTTCTGTTTTCTGAATGATTATTTTATTTCTGGGCTGTATTTTCCACACAGACTCAATATCTCATTTTATCCCATTTGTAAAATTCTTCAGTGGCTTTTCATTTAATCTATAAACTCTGTTCGAAAGTAACACCTTTTTCTTATTATAATTCACCAAATCTCCGTCCATCTGACTGTTTGTCCGTATGTGACAACCTACCACACAACATAATTTCTGTGAATTTTTGTCTGTGTACTACAGGGACCCTGGAGCAGTTTTTTAGCAAGTTAGTTTTTGAAATATGTTTTTTGGGTTTGGTGGGGCTCAATATACAATGCAAATTCATGCACTACATGCCAGAATCGACACATTTTGAGCTCGCTTTTTTGTTTATTTTCAAGAAAAAGTAAAAAATATCACTTTTTAAAAACAAATTAAATTGAACACTATCTGATTTCCATCTATCTACCTATTTTATTAATTCTTTTAATTTTGTTTACAGCAATTTAATCCGCTTGTTTAGGGCGGGTATTCAACATCTAGTATTCTTAATTTCTTCAACATAAACAGTTAAAAAGAGTTGAGATGATGTTCTCAAACTGCCCAGGTTGTGGGTTGCACCTTAATTTCTTTTTCTCTATGAATTTCGGTACATTTGCCACTTCCCGACACACAAGATCGAATTTGGTGTGGGGTCACGCACACATATGTGCAGCAGACAGGCAGTTCTAAAAATCTCCCTAATCCATGCAACTTATGTCGCAAGGATGTTTTCAGGACTTCTAGGCACCAGGTTGAATCCCGGGCCAGGTAAGCTCCATTGAACGGTAATCCTTGGTTTAAAGAGCCCAAATTTAGGTTGGCTATAAAATGGTTATTTCCGGTTAATTTTGGCTATACAAATGGCTAGTTCCGATTTTAACATTAGACTCGATCTAAATCCAGCAGATGACATTTTGGGGGTTTTTTTAACCTAGAAATTGAGAAGTAGTAGATATATCCCCGCGTACCCTGCATTTCCATCATTGGTACCATAGCACCCCTGAGCATCCCTCAAACTTCTAATGTCAATTAACTTTTAATAATTTAACGCGGGAAATTAAAAGAATTTTGTGAAAGATAATTAATTTTTGGCGGTAAATAAGTAGCATGAAGAAAAAAATGGTGAAACACCCACATATACATTATACTTACTCATTTCATACACTACAATAGAAATCTACTGATAAGTCCTCCTTCTACGCACCACCAGTGACAATTTACATTTTTACTAGTAGTGTAAAGTGTTAGGCGTCGTATATTGGGTGGGTGAATATAACATTTAAAAGAAAGAAAAAAAATCAATAAACTGAACAAAAGATACAGTTGTTCTTCGAAAACAGTAAAATAGAAAATTGTTTTCATTCATAAACAAAAACAAGCAGACGGCGATCTACTTTCTTCTGTAAGCGATGAATGTAAACAAACGTTTCCCAGTGGGTGCAAGTGAATAATTTTGTAGAAAAAAAAGAGTTGTCTCCCTTGGAATGTTTACTTGGGGT
>VCCN01003854.1:7450191-7468651 GCA_006491835.1 Architeuthis dux | reverse complement strand
ACACGGATATATTCACCCATAATTTCAAAACTATTACTCTTACATCCCTAATTTGTTTTTGCTTTTCATTGCACTAAATTGTCTCACTAACACTAAATAAAATGCAAACTTATGTTGAAGCTTTATATCCACTGCACTGCAAAACTAGCACTACATGTACCTCAAAACAGGGATAGAGAAATTGGAGGTTGTTTAGATACGACAGATGAACTGGTGAATCTGAAAGTACAATATCACAGCTCAAGAAAGTATGGAAGAGCCTTGAGTCCTCAACCCCAGAAGATACCCCAGATAGTAGGTAAATGCTATGGAGTAGTGTATGCAGGGGAAGAAGTCAATGCTTCTGTATGTAGCCAAGGTCCTCAGGAAATTCCTGGTTGATGCAAATGGCCCTGTGGACAGCATCTTAATGAGGTCCTTAAAGGCAAAAGCTGGCTCTGCAACCTGACTACAAGCTACACCTGAGCATCTACTACCAGATGGTACCCATTTCAAATTGGAAGATATCATAGCAGCCCCCCACCCTTGAGGTGATTCCAGTGGGCAGAAGCTTGGTGAACTATGAAGTACCCAAGTACAATGTGTTGAGGGATCACTTTGGAGTTGTCAAAACAATTGACCAAAAGCAGCTTCTTAAGGAAACCAGATTTTAGAATAACTGTTGATGTAACACTGTGCTGTTGGTTATTTCTTGTATGATTTATCTGTTGTGAGTATATTTTTGTTCATGTTAAAAATAAAAAAGATTTTTTTAGTTAGTACATGATATTGAAAGTTATAATCTTACATAGACAAGTTTTCTGCATACCTCAAAAGACACAAAGAAAGCACTTTTTTTGGTACCTGTTTATCATTGAATTACTATGAATTATTGGTTCCTGTGAAGGTTTTTTTCTGTTTAAAGTAGCAAGGATGAGATATTTACCTCACACAAAATATTAAACTTGTGAACTTAAATCCATGTTCACAAATTTTAGAAGCTGTTATTTGAAAAATTATGTTGTTAACGCCCACCAAAAATCCCCCCCTCCAATTGCAACAAAATATGAAAAAATGCAAATGTTAGCAGGTTTCTAGAAAGAGATAAACCTTGTAAATAAGAAACAACAATGAATTTTGAATTTAATGTTTTTTTAAAAAAATGATAGAGCAATAAGTGTCTTTGTATCTTTTGAGGTACCATGTTTTTTTTAGGTACATATACCTGTATAGGAGCAGTTACCATTGTGAATTGAAAGATGTACCACTCTATATAATCCGTTTCTTTTAGTATTGTATGTTACATCTTTGGAAATTTTATTATACAGGAGAATTTTCTTGAGTTGTTCAAATTCATTGTGAAAAGAAAATATATTCAGATTAACCTTAAGCACTCTGCATTGTTTTTCAAGGGTGACAAGATTTAGTGTATTTAGTAACTTTGAAAGTCTCTAACTTGTGTGTCCATGTATGAATGAAACTGACATGAAATTGACATGACAACACAACCACAAAGTCACCTAAAGAATGCTAAAGGTTAACTAAAAAAAAATTTCCTACGCATTTAATACAGTGACTAATTTCAAGAATATACTGATATAGTCTTGTGCTCTTTTTCAGGTATCTAATTCCTCTTGGCACACACAGGGGATTCCATGTAACACACCATTGACATTGATACAATAAAATAAAATGCTCCAGGTGTGTATACTACTGCTAAGTGCCCTACATGTGTGTGTGAGTGTGGACCTTGTCTACTATGTACGTGAGGATTCCAGTCCTGGTACCTACTTGGGGGACATTGCTACTGACTCTCATCTAATGGATAATGTTCCACCACAAGACCATGAGCTGATCACCTTCAGTCAGATGACTGACAGCTCTCCATTATTCAGGATTTCCAAGAAGACAGGGAAACTGTACACTGCCCAGATGTTGGATGCTGAAGCAATGTGCAAACCAAATAAGGAATGTTTCAAAATGGTAGATGTTGCTGTACGGAAGAAAGAATCTTTTATTAAGGTACTAGAAATTAAGGTTGTGGTGAAAGATGTCAATGATCACCAGCCTGAGTTTCCTGTCAAAGAAGTCAACATTAGATTTTCAGAAGACGATAGCAAAGGGGTGAGACGAGCCATCCCCAATGCTATTGATAAAGATGTGGGATCTGAGAATTCACAGATAACATATGAACTCAAAAAGAATGACGATGAACCTTTCACATTGTCAGTGTCAAAAAATGTAGATGGTACCTCCAAGCTTGGTATAACATTAGAGGAAAGATTAAACCGGGAAGTGAAAGATTCATACAATATTCAAGTATTTGCTCAAGATGGAGGATCACCTCCAAAGCAAAGCACTTTAGATGTGCACATTTCAGTGACAGACGTCAATGATAACTCTCCTTCCTTTTCTCGGAATGTTTACAATGTTTCCATTCGATATGATCATGAGGTGGGAACACCTGTTGCAATTTTATCAGCAATTGATTTGGATGCAGGTAGAAATGGCAAAACATCATACCATTTCAGTTCCAAAACTTCTGACAGTGTTAAGGCACTTTTTGATATTAATAAAAATACAGGAGAAATTTCTTTACGAAAGCAATTAACGTCAGGTAAAGAATCTACATATGCATTGTACATTGAAGCCACTGATGGTGGCAACCCACCCTTAAATTCCATTGCAATGGTTCAGGTGAATGTGATAAGTCAAAAAAATAACCCTCCATCAATAGATGTAAATTTTGTTTCCTCATCAAACACTAACACTGCCACCATTTCTGAAGACATTGCTATTGGTAGTTTTATTGCTTACGTAAAAGTAACAGATTATGATCTTGGGCGTAATGGTGAGGTTAGCTGTGACCTCCGGCACCCCAAATTTCAACTCCAAAGCCTTGGAAAGAAAAAGTACAAGATAACTGTGAAGAACCCTTTGGACCGAGAGACAGAAGATCATCATGAAATCACAATTATTTGTCAGGATAAAGGATCACCACCTCTTCACAGTGAGGCTAAGTTCTCAATCCAAGTGATGGATGTGAATGACATGCGGCCACAGTTTTCTGAAAAGACATTCAAATTTTGCATAAGTGAAAACCAAAAACCTCGATCGATTGTAGGGACAATCAATGCCACAGATTTGGACATTGGCCCTGGTGGTAAGCTGACCTACTCGCTGTTAACAGATAAAAAAAATTTTCTTCCTTTTCAAATTTCAGACACTGGGGTAATCACGACAATCATTTCTTTGGACCATGAGTTTCAAAGTATTTACAAGTTCCAGGTTTTTGTAAAGGATAATGGAATTCCCGCTTTTAACAATACAGTTAAAGTGATTGTTGAAGTCAAAGATGAAAATGATAATGCCCCATACTTTACATTCCCAACAGTTAATCCATACAGTTTGGATGTGTTGTATTACCCACACCATACGCACAACATCACAGTCGTGAAAGCATCTGATATTGACAGCCGAGAAAATGCCTTTCTCAGATATGAAATTCACCAGGGCAATGACAAGCAGTTATTTGCTATTGACCCGTATAGTGGTTTGTTGTCCTTCAGTCGAGTAGCCACTATGGCTGATGCAGGTGCACATTACCTGCAGATTGTAGTCAAGGATAGTGGCAACCCAGTTCTGTCTGCTAAAACAAACCTTTCTCTGATGGTAACAGTCAGCAACAAGACATTTGCCGGATCAAGCTCAGAGTCTAGTCAGTCGGACCAAAAGATACATATGTTTCTACTGATTGTAATTGTGTTGGTCTCAGTTACTGTTTCAGTCCCAGTCACGGCTGCAATTTCAATTTGTATTATCCGATATAAAAACTGCAAAAATGTTACAAACAGAAGTGCAGATATTGACCCTGCAAATAAGCATGAACAGAGGCACTTGATGTGTGCCAACCATCAGGAAAACACATGGGCAGATGCCCCAGGGGACCAGACTGATTCCAACTTAGTTGGGAACAGTCTTATTATAAAATCTCGAAGAGGAATCTACCCTGGAGACAAACTGGTACGAGGTCAGAAATGTTCAAGTTCTGGAATGAGATTACAGTCAGGATCAGATGTCATATATCAGGTCAGTTTATCTTTTTATATATTTATACTAAATCTATCAATATTTTACCAAGCTGCTTACACTATATGATACTCTTACCGGGATCTACCGTAAGATCGCCCACCCAATAGATCGGCC
The DNA here is from genome assembly GCA_006491835.1 of Architeuthis dux. Taxonomy (NCBI): domain Eukaryota; kingdom Metazoa; phylum Mollusca; class Cephalopoda; order Oegopsida; family Architeuthidae; genus Architeuthis; species Architeuthis dux. The sequence goes on along the minus strand of VCCN01003854.1, from coordinate 7,464,466 downwards.
ATGACCGGTTATTTTAGGTGGGTGTTTATTTGGCGGTCAAGTTTTTGTAGATGAAAATTTGAAAGCATCTATATTTTAGTGCACTTTAGTATAAAAAAAACAACTTGAATATGCACATAATAATTAAGATATCAAGTCCGAAATATCTGTCAATTCATTGTATAAACAAAAAGTTGCTTCAAAGAAATTAATTTGCTTGATACTTCTTCACTATTGCTAAATGAGTTTGAAAACAAACAAGTTATATTATTTATTTATTACAAAAATTAAATTATTTTTTGTGTTTGCAGGTACTAAATACAGTCTATATAATATATATAATTAAAATTGATAGTGAAGTGAATAAAAACATGTGAGTTGTAACTTTTATTGTAAATTGAGCATAATAATGCTCAATTTAGCAGTTGTGATGGCCTCTGAATAATGGCCCTGGGCTATTATTTGGTCCATTTTTTTCCACCCAAATTTAGCTGTTTATCTGTTTTACTGCCCTAGGAAATCTTACGGTAGATCCCAGTACTCCTTTTTTTACATTAAGTTTCTTTAACATTTTTTATTTGTTATTTAATACTTTGGTTGAGATAATCAATTTCTTTTTCTGCTCCCAGTGAATATCCTTTATACCCTCCCATCTAACATATGTGACTACCCTTAATGATACCAAGACTTTTTATTTTACTTGGTAGGCTCATTATTTAAAATATGCTTATTCTTAGGGTGAGTGTTGGGTTACATATAACAAAAAGTTAGGGGTTAGCTAGTCATGTTGGGATGAGCAAGTTTGAGCCTCTTAAATAGGCATATAGATTAGAGGTAATCCTTTCAAAAATGATACCCACTACTGTCAGGATACTTGTGTGCATCTAAATTCTCTAACATTATATCAGTATAGATATCTACAATACACTTATTATTTACAAAGCTTCAAACTCTTATTTAAAACATGGACACAGTTGATGTGAGGCAAATTACATGCATATTGATATTTTACTTATGCAGGTTGAGTATCCCTTATCCGAAAGTCCAAAATCCAGAATGTTTTAAAAACCATCATGACATCACAAGTGGAAAATTCCACACCTGACCTCATTGTAGTATATTCAAAAAACAAAAGACGAGGCCGATTTCCAAGGCTTTATTCAAAACATCTGACAAACTGGTCATCTTTAGAACTCTTTAGAAACGTAAAACTATCTTTACATCACGAACTGTGAAAGACAAAACAAATCCCAATCGAAACAAATTCACAACATTGGTGCCAGTTTATTAGCAACTATCATCACCACAAACTTTGTTTCATACTCAAAATTATAAAAAATATTGTATAAATGACCTCCAGGCTATGTGTACAAGGTATATATGAAACATAAATGTTTTTTGTGCTTTTGACTTGGGCCACATTCCCAAGATATCTCATTATGTATATGCAAATATTACAAAATCCGAAAAAACTTCTACTCCCAGGCATTTCAGATAAGGGGTATTCAACCTGCATGTAGTGATTATCTCCCTTCTTCCCTTAATGTTACTTGGACTCATGTTCACACACACACACACACACAGCAACCGTGGTTGAGCAATGGTTTGAAAACTAGTTTTGCAGACCATTTGCTATTGTAGTGAGTTCAAGCTTCACTTGTTGCTCTGTTATTGTGTCCGTGTGCCAGACTAAGTCAAGCTAAGTTTATTAAACACCTACACACATATACAATATCTATGTATATATTTGAGGTGCTGACCCACTCGGTCACATACTGATATGATTAATCATGACCAGTTTCTGTTTTTTTGCATATAATAATAACACCAATCATAAGTCTGAACTGATTCAAACCAGTGAATTAACTGCTGATATTTTGTCTAATTTTAAGCGATAATTTTCCAGAAAAATCTTCAAGTCAACAAAATTAGAAACGTAGAAAGACAAATATGAAAACACAACTTTTTGTGAGGGAACATTTCTATTTGATACAAATGGCATCTTGGTGATCTAAAAGATGGTCAAAGTGCATCTCTAGTCCAAAGGGAGGTCATTTGCCAGTGGCTAAATCCTCTGTAAGTAATATGAGACAGGTAGGTAGGGTTGCCATATCTGAATTTTCAAAAAAGAGGATATCTCTGGTCACAGTCATAGTTGGCAATGCACATAAATAATATAGCTGACAGTGGCTAGATTAATGCCTTAAATGCAGGACAAGATAAACAAATGCTGCGGTGTAAAAAAAGGTTACAAGAAAAAATGATATACTTCCAACATTTGAAGAAAATTAATGCATGTGGCTGAAGAACAAGAAAAAGCAGTGCATGGCACTACATACTAGCTCTAAAACTGCTAAGTTGACAACACTGTACAGGTGTTCTTCCCTCTCTCTCAGCTTCTCTCGCATCATCACAGTCTCATGTTTTTTAGTGTGGAGAAAAATTGGAAAATAAAATTCCAGACTTTTGAATAATTTTAAAAATTCCTTCCATATGAAGATCTTGAGACCTAAATGGAGAACATGTCCAGAAAAATATGGACGTATGGCAACCCTACAGACAGGACTGGATTACTTGGTACCTGTAGCATGGAAGAATGTCTCCTCTAATTTTAAGTAGTCAGTGTGTGCAAAAATCTTATGTTGTGCAAACCTTTTCCTGTGACAAAAGCATGTCCGCACTTTTGAATTTCACATATTGAATCAATATTTTTTCAATAAAAACTCAGTAAGCTATCTACAGAATTTGAAACTTTTTATGTATACATTGATTTCCTTTTTGTTTGTAAAATGTGTGTGTGTGTGTGTACACGCCCACAGCTTAAAGGAAACTGTTCCTGACCTGACTACATTCTTTTTCATCAACCATTGTGGCATACCACTGATAAGATCTTTTTTCAAAATATCTGATGATGGGAGAGAATGCAAGAAGAGGTAGTTTCCCAAGGCATTAGGGCAAAATGAATACATGCAGCCTCAGATGAAATTCCAACTTGGTTCACCAATTCTTTTTTCTGCACCAATAACCATTATGCCACCTGACATCTCCCAATGCAAAGTATAAAAGGAAACTATTGATAAGAAATGTATATTTACAAATGTTTCAAATACAATTTTACTAGAAAGCATTTCAGTTTTTTTTCATCAGTGATGCAGTTATTCAATCTGAGTTTTATAATAGCTTTTGGCTCAGATCTTCCAGGTATCAGCCTTAAAAATCTTCATGCAGTTAAAAGTTCTGGAAATTGTACAGTATATAGATCATGATGATGTTCGTCCTTTGCTGTCGAAGAAGACCATGGCTTCAGTCCTGAATGGTGCAGTTGGAATGCAGGGTCTGAAGTCATGATTTGTGCTTGAATTGGACTATAGTGAGAGTTGCGCAATGTCATCAGCCTCACTCTCATCCCAGTCTGCCTAGCTCCAGAGGTAAGACACAGTTAGGACAGCTGTAGACAGACTGGGATGCAGTGGATGATCAGAGTGTTCAGCATGTCACACCATGTTCTTCACAACTCCACAACGCAAGTCCAATGAGGGGTTGGATTCCCAGTTTTGAATTCAGAGTTGTTCTTCTAGACTAGTTGCCAACCAAGGCTGTAAGTGATTTTACGAGGGATGTCCAAAAAGTAAGGTACAAACATTTACTAATCAAACATGTTTATTACTATACAAATAAAACATTGTGCATATGTTACCAGCATTACTATGCTACTTTTCCACGTAGTCACCATGATTAGTAAATGTTTGTACCTTACTTTTCGGACATCCCTCGTGAAATCACTTACAGTTTATCAATACTTCTGGTTTGTTGAATTTCAGGTCAACTGTCTGTTACTGAGTATGGTTCTCCTTCTGAATTGAAATTATACAATTAATTATATTATTAAATGTTTTCAGTTCTCTAAAGATTTTACTACTAAAATCTGGATAATAAAGTTTTCATGATTTTCCAAATTGTTGTAGATGAAATAGAAATAGTTGCAGTACAACAAACATTTGAATTTTGTCGAGTTTTTATTGATGAATAATTAAAGAAATAAAAAGGGATAAGATGAAACTAGATATGTGTAGATAGGTGTAGGTAGGTAGATAAACTATATAAGTAATGCGCATTGAACAGTACATGAGTGTACTGATGAGCAACAGATAGATAGATAGATAAAGATGGTATGAAATGTGTTTTAGAACTACTTGGGTAGATGTTAAGAACATTTTTTTTCTCAAAAAGTCATAACAAATCTATTTATTAGATAGAAAAATACACGCATCCAAAGCAATGAACATCACAGTGTAACTGTCCTTTGTTCTGCTCTGACGAACCATGATACAGAGAGAAATAAAAAAGGAAATTGTAAATATATAAAAGTGAGGTAGATTATTAGAATTAAAAATATTAGCTGTAAAAAGAAGATATTAAATATCTTGCGAGAAAAGTTTCAAAAACTTTCTTCGCCTTATATGAAAAATAAACTCACAATGACCACTCAAGATTACATTATATACTTATCCTAAATTCTTACTGTATTTAACAAAATGTTTCGTTGTCCAGCCCCACATTGGCCAGAACTTGAGAGGAATTTTAAAAAATTGGGTGATAAATGAGAGGAATTCTGGGAATTTCTTTTTTTCTTCTTCATATTCTCCGCTGAAATAAGACGGGTCTTATAGGACATCAAATACAGTATTTCCTCATTAAGTCACTATAAAAAGAAATTCTATTTTCAGTCGAACATATCAAAAAAGATTTAAGAAAGGTAAAGGGTAACTACAGTAGAGTAGGTTGAGGTGAATTGCAAATTAGATATTACAGAACAAATCTTTTCTTTCTCTGTTATTTACTGACCTGTCAGTACAGGGAACAGGGTAGGGGGAGAAAAGGGAGGAGATTAGGTAATGGTCAAGTTTTTGAAAGACATAGTAATCTTTTTTTCTATTATAGTGTGATTGCCAGGGTTCCACAGCTGTCTCCTTTTTCCCTTTTTGACCATTGACAGACATATATTGTGAAATGCAAGCATCAGGTGAAGCCCTAGATCTTATCTTTACTTTGCAGTAGCAATAGATATCACTATGGTTGGCCTTTAGTTTTTCTCTACATGAGAATAGAAATTAATCCTTCCCCATCTTCCATGGATGGCAGGCTCCAATGTCATTTCCACCTTCAGTCCCACCCCCACATACATACTTGTTTGTTTCCATGGAAACATGGGAAGATGACCTTTCCCTGGCCATTGTCCATCTTAGGAACCATGATCAACTTGACTTCTATATTTTTATGGCTCAATGCACCTGCACTTCTATGTGCCTGCTCTTGTATTTTTGCTATCTTCAGCTCAAGTGGTTTGTCATTTGAAAAGGTTTTCAAACGGTCAAGCACCCACCCCTGCTTCTGCCCATTTCATTTTGTTTACAATCAAGTAACCCAGTACAGATTAAACATCACTAATCTGGCAAGCTTGGGACTAGACAGGTGCTGGAGTAGCGGATTTTCCGAACCAGTGAAGTTTAGGGTAAAATATTGCAAAATAATGCATATTACTGGTACCAATACAATTTACATTGGCATAAACCTAGCTCAGGCTTACTGGAATTCCTTTTTCTGCAAAAATTGGAATGGAAACTTCTTTAAAATAATTTCCATCCTTTATTAAATAAGTGCCACAGATTTTATTAAAATCCAATAATAAATTGTTTTTTGGTAGATTTTTAAAATCAAGGTGTTCTTCTAATGAAAATTATTACGATTATTTTTTGTTTACAAGTAAACAACTTTTCACACTATCACTTTTCAAAAACATCTCCGGTTCTATAGAGTGTACACAAATAATTTTCATATCAGAATTTTCTCCACTCTTTCTTCTTACTAATGACACAAAGATTTTGACAATAAAATTAACTTTTATTCAAGTTTGGGTTTTTTTTTCTTCAGGTGTCGATTTCCCCCAGATCTTTTTGTTCATACTTATAACCACCAGATTTAAATCACTGTCCAGAACCATCAAAGCTGCAATACTAGTAAATCCCAGATTAGTGAGGTTCAACCTGTATTATCAGAAAAGAGAGAATTTTCATCATTACTGCCACTCTCATGAATCTTTTTATTGCCCTTATATCACATCACATCAATGGAAGTCATTGGGATCAAAGGAGAGTAAATCTCTTTTGAGCTCCAACAATTTTCTTGCTCTGTTGGTAAGAAGATTATGTATCAACCTTACATCATTTCAGGTCTCCCTTAGATTAGCTGAAACATTTTGGTACCCTCCCTCGGTGTGCCGGAGCATTGCAGCAATTCAAAGCTTTGAAAAATTGAAAACTAAGAACCAAGAGAATCTACTTGAAGAATTATACATATAATTGCCCTACTCTGTCAGTAATGCTTGGATTAATTCCTGAACACTAACAAACACTTTTTCAAAATGTAACTTTGTTTCACTGCTTTATATTATCACGCAATTCCTCGCCCATTTTGAATTGTCATCTAGTACATGTATACCTTGATTAATGCGGTTAAATCGTTCCCAAATTTACATACTGTTCAAAACCGCACTGTTCAAGGTCTTATTATAGTTTAATGTGTTGTTTTTTTTCCAGCTTATACTTAATTACATTAATTTGTACTAACTGAACTACATCAAAACCACACTATTCAAGGTATTGCTGTAATATTTTCACCACCATACTTTCCATTAAAGTTTATCTCTTGACTGAAATTCCTCCTCAATTTTTCTCCTGGCTAAAGTTTCTATCCTTTGGAAATTTCTGCCCTGGGAGCCAAGTGCCTCCCGTTTGAGAATCACTGATAGAAGTCAACATAATGTAAGGGTAGGTTACTCTGACTGAATTAACTCTGCATAAGGATGGATTGCAATCAACAACAAAACAACCCCCTCTCTCTCTCACTCACTCACTCTCTCACTCACTCACTCACACACACACACACACACACACAAATATCAGTGTGAGTATCTTATTCTCATTCAGATTATACCTTTCCATTACATTTAAAGGTAGAGGCCAGAGTATTCTTGTATTACTGGATACTATGATGCATTATTTTCATTGTAGCATTGATTTATTCTCAGTATAATCAGAGGTGCAGTGCTAACTTTTTAGGTGCCAGAGCGTTTGGTATTATTCAATTATTTTTTTTTTCTTTTTCCAGAGGTGTCAGGTGGTGTTCTGGTGAGCTCCGGCAGCACTGCACCCCTGAGTATAATCCAAGTATATTCATATTATCTATTTAGCTTACAACATTTATTGCAGTGGTTCCCAACCTGGGGGCCATTGACATTGTATAATGTTAGTAAAAATACAGTAGATAAACTACTATTCATAAAGCTTTACGGGTCCCGCTCCGGGGTGGGGGGTGGGGGTATTTCAATCCTATGGGGATGCTTAAGAAAATCTTCTCCATCAAACAATTTTCAGGTTAGTACTCAATAGAAACAGTCATGCAACCAATGTCTGTTGGCAGCATGCCATGTTGGGGTGATCAATTAAAAAATTTGAAAAAGGTGTGATCAATGAATAAGTTACTTCTCTTGCATCTTGTTGGGCAGTTATCACAAAAGAATGCTGTGTGAATGCTGCTGGACACAAACTAGTGATCAATTTAGCATGAACTTACATTGTAAATTGGACCCCCATTGAAAACTTCTTTATGGGGGAATTTTGAAAAAAAAACAAAGAAATAATGTTTTTCTAGACATAATAAGGAGTAAATGTTGACATTTTCAGCCCTCTAGCTCCATTGGTTGCTTAAGAACAGGATATTTATTTACCTCTGCCAACAAAGTTGCAAGAGGTATATGTATTCACTCATGTCTGCCTGTCCACTCCAAAAGTTTTCAATGAATTTCAATGACGTTTTGTGGAAGGATGGGCCATGGACTAAGGAAGAAGTAATTGAATTTGTACAGTTACCTCCCCTACATCGTAGCTATATATCCACACAATATCTCCAAAAGTTCTCAATGACTTTCAATGAAATTGAAGAGTAGTCCATGGGGTAAATAAAAAATGGTTAAATTTTGGGGTGGATCCTGGAATTTATTTTTGATTGAGAGTTATTTTTCAATTTTTTTTTCATACACTTATGTATTGCTCATGTTTTCCCTCACAATATCTTCAAAAGTTGTCAATGAATTTTTACGACATTTTATGAAAGTATGGGTCATGGATTCAGGAAGAATTGACTGAATTTTGGGGTGGATCCAGGGATATTTTTTCCCCTGTTTCATAGCTCTATATGAACTCTTTTTCATTCAGTTTTTAGTGACAATGGCGTTGGTAGAGTGCCTTCTAGTTTGTATCTCTGAGTGCCTTCTAGTTTGTATTGTCATCATCATTGAATGATTACCTGCAACCCAAGTGAAGGTTTTATGAATCTACTGTTGGCCTGACTGTGCATTCCAGATCCAACTACCTGTTTTATTTTCCTTTCTAACACTATATGCTATTTAATTCAAAATTCTCCAGAGTTTCTCTATGAAATTTTGAAATAATCTTTTTAGAAAATCCCACCGATGATCACACGGGCATTTTATCAGAAATAGACCTATTTTTTCATAATCAAACACATTAACATTTTAGAAATGTTAAATGATTCAAAGATTTTTTAAGAGAATTGAACTGATTCTTTTTAGTTATTTTTCCTACAACATTTCAGCCGCTCCATCCTATGGCCTTCTTCAGATGTACCATATGTAAAGAGAGAGAGACTCTTTTTCTAGTTGTGCCAAGCAAAAAACAGTAGCAAACAACTTTTTTTTCTCTCCTCAGTGGCAACACTTGCAACGTAGGTTGCAGATGTTCTTAATTCCTTCCTTTGTCAAACAAAGAATTCCATACCGTGTCCCTGTTGAGGAGAGAAAATCACACTGGTCTGATTTATACATTTAACCAACAAGTTGATGTATGCTGATTCTTTCAGTTTTCTCACTCTCCATCAGCATTCTCTGTCTATTACTCAGACTTCTCTGTCTATTACTCAGACTTCTCTGTCTATTACTCAGACTTCCTCCCAGAAAGGGTTATGTACACCTTTCAATGTACACTCTTTAAATGTTAATGACTGTCCTCAAAATTATAGACAACAGGTCTGGTTAGTCACTCAATAGAAACTGTCACATGACCAATGTCTTTTGACAAAATGCTGTGTTGGGGGTGATCAATTAGAGAGTTGGAAAAAAGGGTGATCAATAACTGACTTCTCTCGTCTTTTGTTGGGCAGTGATCACTAAAAGTTTGAATTTTAAAAAAAAGCATGAATGCTGCAGGACACAAACTAAGGGATAAATTAAGTATAAACTTATATTGAAAACCTATTTATGATGGAATTTTGAAAAAACAAAAAAAACGTTTTTCTAGACATAATAAGGAGTAAATGTTTAAATTTTCAGCCCTCTAGCTCCATTGGTGCAGACTGTATATGTGACACATACATAGATAGCCAGCCAGACAGAACCACTTAAAAACTGAAGAAACTTATGTTGACCGGTGGATAGTTTTGGTCGGTGGTTGATGGTTTCTAATAATGTTAAATGATATTTGAAAATCAAATCATCTGAAGGAAGCTATTTTTCAAATTTGCTTTTCCTTGCTTGCTGCTCTTACTAAAAGAAATGTTGAAGTTTAATATTTTCAATACAATTCAAACCCATGTCATTTAATACTTAAATTTTGAGAGGTCAAACGATGAAATTCAAATTAGATTTAGAACTGCACAAATTGATTTAGAACTGCACAAATTGATTTAGAACTGCAGAAGCAGGGGTCTACTGCACGTTAAAATAAACCCTGCTGTGCACTGATTTACATCTTGGTTGTACCTTCCGGCCTTCTTCAGATGTCTGTTGTTGTTGTTGGTAACTACTTTTATCAACTAGGCAACATAGGCTTACTACAGGATATATGGCCTAGTGGATAAGAGTGTTGGTTAAGCTTATCATGTAACCTGCCTGGCAGTCGTGAGTTCAATTCCTGGGTCAGGTAGTGCAAAAAGGTCATATGCTCTTCAGTGGATGAAGCAGACAACTGACATCACAAGGACGAATAACTAGGAAGAATTAACTGATACTAGATATCCTCATTCATGGACAGCAGAATGAGAACGATCTACCCCCATGGATAGATTAAAGGTTTGAAATTCCCAGAAGATTACCATCTACGACAGACAAATGATGAAGGCTTACAGGGTACAATGGTTGAAATGTTGTGACTATGTCAGAGTATAGTAATTCTCTTTTACTCTATCAAAAGAGACATTAGCAAGAAGCAGAAAATTTGAACACATTATTTTCTTTGATATCATACAAGTTGTGTAATTTCAGCTTATATATTAGTGTGCACAACTTCATTTCCACCCTACTAAGGATATTGTAAAATAGAATTTTTTTTATAGATGGGCTAGCATCTATAGTAGTCATTTCTGTTACTGACTGACATACTGAAATGTTAATTACGTCCCTTGCTCAGTGTTACCAATTTAGATGCTGCTGAGTCACGTCCCTTGCTCAGTGTTGCCAATTTAGATGTTTCTCATCCAAATCTAGATGTTTTCGTTTGCATCTAGATGTCAAAAATTTATAATTTTTAATAAAATAAGTAATATTTTTCTTTAATTTACCAAAAAGAGAGTAACGTCCCTTGCTAGAGAGTGTTGCCAGTTTTATTTTCAATGTTTACATCTAAATTTGCGTCAGAAAACATCTTAAAACATCTAGATTATCCATATATATATATCTAAAATCTAGAAAATATATTACACATTATTAATAAATTAAATGTGACTTTATTCTTCAACATTTATCTTTTTAAAATATTACTTAATTTATTGAAGAATATTACTTATTTTATTATTTTAAATTAAATAAAAACATTACTTATTTTATTAAAAAGATGTTAAGATGTTTTTTGACTGAATTTTAGATGTAAACATTGAAAATAAAGTTGGCAACACTGCTCTTGCTAGATCTTCACGCAAGAAAAGAACTAGTGCATTTATGGTCTGACTTTCAGGCTTGTTTAATCATCCATCTCCTTGTACCATCAAGGATGTTAAAGGGTTATTTTTACTTGAGCATTTATCATAATCCACTTCTGGGTTGCTGGACCTGTCGAAGATTCACCAGAGCCCCGTTAACCATATCTTTCAAGAACACATTCCCTACTCAGTCTGTTGCCAGCCTCTCATGACACTGGACGAGGGGTTGGACTTTTCTCGGTTTGAATTCTGAGTTGTCCATCTCCTAGACTGGTTTGTCTGACCAAGGCTTACAAAGCCCAGTCTCCCCTGCTATTTACCCATAGCTGGAGGGAGAAGAGATGAATTCATTCCTTTTCCCAACGGATTTGTTGAGGTTGAACACGGCTTGCTGATTCCATTTTCGATGCTGCTAACTGCTTGACCACTTGCACCTCCGTGAAAAATAGAATAACAAATCAAAATTTAAAATTAACTTAATTTGAATTAATGTTAATCAGTGGTTCTTGGGTTTTTTTTTAACTCTTTCATAGAAGATACACTTCCAAGTATGATTAAAAATAGGATTATCATAGAAAACAAGTTTAAAATAGATTGAAAGAGGGTTTATCAGATGGGAAAAAAGTTCCTAACAATAAATTAGCTTTAGGTTCAAGTTCTAGAATTCTGCCTGGGAGCAGTAAATAATGATTTGAACGAGAAAAAAAAATAAATAGAAATGTGACTCTAGAGTTTATTGGGAACTATTTCTGACTAGATTCTCTCCCTTTCCTCAATCATTTCTTTTCATGTAATACATTTTTCACTTTCCTTTTTTTTCTGCTCTTTTTATAAATCTGATGTACAGTCATATATTCCTTGGGCAAGATTTTTCACTTCCTGAAAGTCTGAAGGGCAAAAGTTAAAAAGAACTTTGAATAATCAATAAGATTCTTTAAACTAAGGACAACAGAAATAAAGAAAAAGAGAGGGAGGGAGAGAGTCAGTAATGAAATGCAAAACTTATCACAACACTGCTGCTGCCACTGTTGCAGGGTTTTGGTGCAAGGGAACTGTTCAAGAACTACAAAGAATTACTGCTACTGCTATTAAATATGTTGCAGGCAATCAGTCCCCAAAGATAACTTTACCATAATAACTTCTACAACTACTGCTAACTACAACTACTCCAAACAATAACAATATAATAATTTCTATGAATTATCAATCCAAAATAATTATAATACATATTACCACTATTAATAATAATAAAACTGTTGCTACTATACCTGCCACAATAAATAATAAAGAATCCCTACTACAACCAATGATGTGACTATTACTACTCTTATTAAATACAAGGAATTACTACTGATACTATTAAATGCATGACAGGAATGTAATCAATCATAGAGATAACTTTACCAACACAACAACAATGACTAATAATCTAAACAATAACAATAATAATACAACTATTTTCCTTATTGCTATTATGGATGATTAGGAAACATGTAGTAATGGTGCAACTAAAAATAGCAATAATATTATTTATAGTAATCCAATCAAAACAATCACTAATACCAGTAGTAATATAGTTATTATTCCTATTTTATAGCAGTAGCTGCACTAGGTCCGACTGCACCCCCCTGCCAATCATTTTTTTTAGATTTAAAAAAAAGATTTTTTAGATTTTTTTAAGAACATTTTTACAAGATTTTTTAGATTTCTTTTTTAGACCATTTTTTAGATTTTTCAGGGTTCCTCAGATATATTGCGCTCCAAGACCCACGACACCCCCCACCACAGTTGCAGGGTCTGTAGGCCCCGTGCACCCCCTCTGTTTATAGCTTCTATTAATAATAAACAATTCTGATAATGTTGATTTTAGTTAATAATAACACAAATAATTTTACACTTATAATGCAACAAGATATAATTCTTATGAAAATTACTCCAAATAATGATAGATCTACTGCTACTGATGGTAATAACTATACAACTAGTACTTCTACTTCAACTGCTATACAGTAGCTGCCACAGATCATCTAGTAAATCATAAGTATAGCTTGCTTGGAATGGTATATGCCTCTAAACTAATAAGATGATTAAAAAAATTCATTTCATAAAAGTAGTTAAAAAATGGAGAAAAAACTTTTTTTTCAAATTCTTTCTTCTATGTTGAAATACTTAAGGAAAAATAAAAATATTCTTGGAATTAGAAGAAAATCAGGTTTTTTCCCACATTAATATTTTCAGCCCTCTAGTTCTTTTTTGTCATCTTTACAAATTTGTTCAAGAAGTATTTTCTCTAAGGCTCTTTTGTCTGTAGTCTTTGATCTGACACCTGCTTAGAAATGATCTTAGAATAGATCTTGAAGAAGTTTTCCACATGTTCGGAGGCCAATTTATATATTTATCAAATCAATGATATCTAATTGGCAATGCCATCACTGGCACTTATACAGTTATGATTATTATTTTAACCATATTACTTGCAATTATGTAAAACCCATGTAAAACATTTACTGATTTGCTCAACATTTGTACATAATATAAAAGTTAGCACTAATGACCAGATCATCATTGGTGGGTAATCCAAAATATGGCCTTGTATTCGACTTGCTTAATTTATTTAATAAACTAGGACTGTGCCCGTTCCAAAGGTGCTTGTTTGGAAGGGGCCAGACTTCATAGTGTGTTAAGCTGCCTGCCATAATAGTCATGTAAAATAATTTTCCGTCTGTCGTATGAAACTACGGCTTCGAAGTATTTCCGTTACTTCTCTTCAGTGTTGCCAATTTAGATATTTTATATCTAAATTTAGATCTATGTAGTTAGATTGCCAATTTAGATATTTTATATCTAAATTTAGATCTATGTAGTTAGATTGCCAATTTTAGATATTTTATATCTAAATTTAAATCTATAATTTTAGATAAAAGGTCTATAATCTGTAATTTTTTTTTATTAGATTTCTCAAAAACCGCTGATCAAAAAAACTTCAAACTCGACACTGCACTGCCTTGTGTGCTGACTAACATATCTGGCCCAAATCAACTTTGCACACTATTCAGATTTCTTCAATTATAGTTAGATACTAATGCTGTTACAAGAGGTGCATATTATAGATGATACAGATTGTATTGATATCCTAAGCTAGACTAAAGTTTGAAATGAAGCTTTTATTTTGCTCACTGAGATTAGTTTCAGATTTTTCATCAGTTGGTGGGAGCTTAAGCCTTGGAAGTAAAGATAATTATGTTTTTTTGTCTGAATTTCTGATATGAGGAATTAACATTATTATACACTGATTTACTTGGACTAG
>VCCN01003854.1:7420487-7439897 GCA_006491835.1 Architeuthis dux | reverse complement strand
GTTAATAGATAGATAGATAGATAGATGGAAATCAGATTATTATAGGTGTGAGTGCAAATGCAGACCCCACAATATTATTTATTATTCTGAAAATCCTTTTTGTTTTCTTTCCCCCTAGGTTCATTGAGTGCATGACAAATTTGGTTGGGTTGCACCCATGTTCAGGTTATTTCTATAGCATGACAGACATACAGACAGACACAACCGAATTATATATAGAGACTAACATAACCAATGTTAGTTTATTATCACCACCACCCACAGCAGACTGGTTTAATCACTGTTGCTGGGTTTAGGTTATTCATGTGTTCTGACATTTATATGTATCTATGTATCCAGACTTTGCCAAGCCCTAACCGTTCATAGTAGAAACTTGAAATGTTGCACACACACACTCCCCTCAATGAGATGGGAAAATGTTTTTTTGTTTTTTTAAAATCCCTCCCCCCCCAAATAGGTTTTTAAATTTTCAATGTAAGTTTATCCTAAATTGACCCCTTCATTTGTGTCCGCCTGCATTCACGCTTGTTTTGTTTTTGAAAATCATGAATTTGTGGTTCAAACCTTACTGGTAGCATTTTTATCAAGGTAACTTAATTTTACCACCACCACTGCTTAATTTACAAGGTTGCTGACCAAAGTAAACTTTTTAGAGTAAACCTTTTAAGGAGTGGTCAGTTGTACTAATTTTTCCTTAAAGTTTTGAGAGAAGAAAAGGGAAAATCATGAAGAAAATCTGCACTTGTATGCTCTTTGTTTTAATTCAAACATTTTAGGGACTTTTAATTAAGGTTTAAATTTGCCTAATTTTCCAAATTTACATTATGACTAGCAGGGTTACCCAGCATTGTCTGGGGAAAAATAACTTCAAATATAAAAACATAGCGGCCCTCAATTTTGACCCCGAATATGGGAAAGAAATTCCCACCGATTTTGACCCATAAAAAGCAAAAAAAATCCTCCCCCACTTGATTTAGATCCTTATATGGAAAAAGTTCCCACGATTTTGACCATTAAAACATGAAAAAAGATTCTGCCCCCTCCACCCCGGAAAAAAAGTCCCCCTCCCGATTTTGACCATAAAAAGAGGAGAAAAAAAACCCTACCGATGTTGACCTCGAAAAAGGTAAAACAATGCGCCAACCCCCTCCCACAGGCCTTGGCACTAGTGATTACTGTTGCTGATGATGATGATAATGTAGGTGGGGCAGCCCATCCTGTTCCTCAGTAAAGGTGTGCATCTCCTCCCCATAGTGTCTAGTATCTGATTTTGCTCACACTGTCACTCTCCCTATCAGTCCTCCCCTCTCTCAGTGAATGCACAAAAAGAAACAAATAAACAAACTGACAGACGGTCAGATTTATAAGGATTTTTGATATTCCATTTAAATAAAACCATCAGATTTGAAAACTACTTTGGCTAGTAATTAAGAGATGAGACTTTTGAGACAATGTTGCTTTTTCAAATTTGACAATTGTTACTACAATCACTTAGGGTAATTTCTCCTTGTCATGTACCTCAAAACTCCCACTTATAACAATACAAACACCTACTTATGATAATACATACAGAGAGTAAATATTTATTTCAAATATGGTAAGACATTGAGATTTCTCCACCCATCATCCAGAAAGGATTGGCACAAGGTTGGTAACCCAGCCTCCCGAAGAAGGTCAAAAACATCTGCTGAAACATCTCTTACTGTGTTATGAGGCATGTACCCTAAGAACAGAATATTAGTCAGATTTGCATTTATGTGGATATATGTAGATATTCAGCTAAGCTAAATCATTTGCAAGGCTGTAGGATTTTTATAAATATGAATGTATCTTTATTAAATGCAAATAAAGATTTTAAAGTGAAAGATAACTGGTGCTAAACTTTGATCTAAACCATAAAAAAGAAATAAACAAGAAAACAAGACTGACTGTGCAGGGTCAAACTCCACTACTATTTCTATTCCAACTGAAGATGATTACTGCAACCTTTGTTGTATATATGTATGTATGTATATATGTACATATATATGTATAAATAAAAAATTATAAAAATATATATTTTTTTGTGTAAATGTATTTATTTATTAGAATGAAATAAGTCTGTGCGTATCCGTATGATAAATTTTCATAATATCTAAGACTTGTCAATTTAGCTCAGTCAGTAAAATCAGTTGTTTGTGAGTTCAAATCATGGTAGGGGAATGTGAATTTTATATATATGTTTACCCTTAATTTTAGTGAAGATTGTTCTTGTTGTTCTTGTTACGGTAGGAAAACAAAGTCAACTCCAGACTTTGTACTGGAGTTTGACAATTTCAATTTGCACTTTGAACATTCCTAATCAAGCTCCTCATTGTCTAAGCAAATCATCAAGCAATTATGTCTAAGTTGGGGCAGAGTGACCTAATGTTACTGTAGCATACCGGGTTAACCCCGCCCAGTAGAATGGGTTTATCCGTGAGTACGGACCAGCCTTTCTCATCCAGGGTTGCATGGAACAATAGGTTTTCGTGAGAGGTTGTTAGGGGTTCCGCAAAAAGTTTACACATGCATGAAAAAAGCACCTAACTTTTGCTTCATTTGAGGGTTTCTTTTTAATGAGTAGCAGTCCCAATCTTGATGACATTTGACACTAGAAGCACTGGAATCTTTACCAACCAAAAGATACCAGAGGCTGTCATTTTTAACAATTGTTATAAATTTCAGTTTTTTTAAGAAAAAATTTCTAAAATGCTACAATATCTGATAATATAATAAAATACATATAATTAGGGCTCCACATTTTCGATTTTTTTCGATTTTTTATCAATTTTCGTTGATTTATATTGTCAGTAGTAGAAAAGAATTTACTGATTTTTATTGAAAAATTATTGTTTTTTGTTTCTTTAGGCAGATTCATTCAGATAAAATTTTCTCTCTATTGTCCTAAATCTGGCTTTATTTACTAAATGACATTTGACATTTTGTTTTAATCTTTAGGTAATGCTGCATATTTTGCATTTATCTATTTGCAGCCTGCTTGATATCTTACTTAATTTGATAGTGCCTAATCCTAGTTTAAGTCTGGCTCCTGCTATATATATATATAATCTTTTTATGCAGGGATTTCTTGAGATATAAGAGTTATTTCAAGGGTTTTTCCAGTCTAAAAAGGTTGAGAAAGGATGATACAGACTAACCTACTGATGAAAATAGAATATTTTAGATCATTATAAACCAAGATTTAATTTTACTCTTCAGTGAAAAAAAGTTTAAATACCATTTATTTATTTATATATAATGCCTATTTTAAATCATTATAAACCAAGATTTAATTTTACTCTTCAGTGAAAAGAAGTTTAAATACCATTTATTTATTTATTTATTTATTTATATATAATGCCTCTATGGGCATCTCATTATAAAATATTGTCTCGTCAACATTAAAAAAAAAAAAAAAATCATTACAATAATCATAGAGTATGAAAAAATTACACACCGTTATCAATAATGGAAATAACTTAATTTAGATAAATTCACATGAATTAATTAAAAGAATATGGAACACTTCACAAATTTGCGTGTCATCATTGTGCAGGGGCCATGCTAGTCTTCTCTGTATTGTTCCAATTTTAGTATATGTACTGCCGAAGCCACTGGGGAAAATAACTATAGTTCCATGATTGAAACCATTTTTTAAATTCTAATTTTTTTAATAAATTTTCTTTTTAATATTAAAGTTTAAAGCTCCCAATTACTTAATTGTAACAGTATGATTTCAATTTCTGCAACAGCTTTAAAAAAAACTTTTGCAGTTTGGTCCAGTGCTGGATAAAGCTAGTGTGGGGAATGTTGCATATGATATAAAGGGGCCCTAAATTGAGAAAACACACATAAATATTAGAACACATATAATTCTTTTTACTTGAATAGTAAAGTATTTTTTTCATTTGATGTATAACCAGATAATACAATATGTTTGATATTTCAGTAATAGTATTACTTTTCATTTTGATTTTTGTGCAGTGGCTATTTCAAATATCTTTATATTTATGCATTGTATATGTATCACATAGATATACTCCCATCAATTACTGTATTAAAATAATAACTCCAATTAGTGATAATTGACTAAATCATTAACCTTGAACACCCAGTCTTTATAAAAGTTGAGGGCAGTATAGTACTATATATAGAGAAGTGCAGAATCACTGTTTTGGAATTGATAGCTTGCGAGCATTTAGTGCAGGCCCTTGAAATTGTGGGACCTGTAGCATATGCTATATTTGCTACATAGTTAATCTGGCACTGGTTTGGTCCAAGAGGTTGATGAAAGTACGGAGGGTTGAGAGGATCAAAGTTTCATTTTGAGAGCCAGTGTTCTAACTTGGAGAATAAAGCAATTCACAGTCCAATTTGGAACTTAAAATATAACTAGCATTTCAAGGGAAATTGTGAATCACTGCCACCCATATATATATGCAATGTTGGGGGTGATCAATTAAAAAGTTGGAAAAAGGAGTGATCAATGAATAAGTTAATTCTCTCGTGTTTTGTTGTGATGCGATCACTAAAAAAGGTCTGAATTTTCAAAAAACAAGCGGGCACAAACTAGTGACCAATTTAGCATAAACTTACATTGCATATTGAAACCCCTCTAAAAACCTATTTATGGGGGAATTTTCAAAAAACCACCAAAAAAACATTTTCCCTACTCATTGAGAGGAGTGTGTGTGCAAAATTTTAAGTTTCTACTATGAACGGTTAGGGCTGGATACATAGAAAGATATGAAATCAAATGATGGATAATTTTATATCCGACAGAATATGATAATTATAAAGACATTTATTAGTTGAGACCAGAAAATATAGGTTCTCAACTAATAAATGTCTTTATAATTATCATAGATACATATAAATGTCAGAACACATGAATAACCTAAACCCAGCAATAAACCAGTGTTGTGGGTAGCAGTGATTAATAATGTGTTAACAAATAAGATTTTTAAACAATTTTTTTTCACAGAATACACATTTGGGTTTGTTTAAAGGTGTTTTTGTGTGTGTGTGTGTGTGTGTGTGTGTGTGTGTTGTTTTCAAACTAGTATTTTAAGACACACAGAGTATGATAAATGCAGATAAAAATGCATGGGGGAAAAAGTATGCATATGTGTATAGGTATCTGTGGTAGTTTAAAGGAAGTTTAGAATTTTATAGCACATTTTTATTTTTAAGACATTTTGAATTTTTAAACTGATTCCCTAAAAATAAAAAGAAAGAGTTGATTCCTTTTTTTTAAGATTCCCCTCCCCAAAAGTTGAAAGTCAACAATAAAATAGTCTGATTTTTCTCAGATGCAGCATTGTTATTATTAATTTTGATTAGTTTTTTTCATCTTATTAATCACTGCTACCCACAACACTGATTTATTGCTGGGTTTAGGTTATTCATGTGTTCTGACATTTATATGTATCTATCTATGTATCAGGACTTTGTCCAGCCCTAACCATTCATAGTAGAAACTTGAAACACACACTCCCCTCAATGAGTAGGGAAAATGTTTTTTTAATTTTTTTAAACAACCACCACAAAAAAAAAATATAGGTTTTTAGTGGGGGGTTTAATTTACAAGGTAAGTTTATGCCAAATTGATCCCTTAGTTTGTGTCCAGCAGCATTCTCACTTGTTTTTTTTTTAAATTTGGACTTTTTAATGATCACTGCCCACCACCATTGTTTAATTTACAAGGCAAAAAGAAGCATATATCGGTGGCAGTGATTCATAATTTCCCTTGGAATGCTAGTTTTTAATGCTTTTTATTGCCATGCACAAGACATATAATGTAAAAACGACCTGTGCATTGAGATAGAAAGCAACAAAAACAAAATGAAAGAAAAACTAGATACAAATTAATAATGACATTATCTCATCCAAAAAATTCAGACAACTTGGGACAATTGCATTTATGCTATTAAGTGTAAACAAACAATATGGTGAGCAGTAAAAATTGGATGACAAAGAATGATTAAATTTGAATGACCTCTGCTGGTTGGCTTTCCTAGCTTAATCAGTAAAGCACTGTTCTTGTCACCAAAGATAGGGGATGCAAGTTCAAATCTCAACAGAAACTAATTCTTTTTTTCCAATCCATGCTGCTTACTTAATGGTTGTAGAATGCAAAAAATGACCTGAAAATGGCAATAAAAAGCAATAAAAATGAGATGAAAGAAAAACTAGTCAAAAACAAAAACTTATTTATGAAACGAAAAGAAATTGCATGACAGAATCCAGAACAACATTCATAGAATGTATACTGACATTCATTGCTCAAAATGCCCTGATAAGAAAATGCTGACTTCATCTATCTGCAGTAAAACCAGAGGACACAGCCATAAACTACAAATTCAGACCTCCACTGGTATTAGAAAAAATGTCTCCTTTAGAAAACACATGGAACAGCCTAAGTGAAAAGACAGTCACATCTGAGAATATCAATATTTTAAAAAGTAATCTTTATTCTGATATCGGACATACCAAATGTAACTACCAATTTTCTTATTAGTTTAATCCCACCCCAACTAAACTGAAGCTGGCTTAATGATGCAATTAATCAAGTATATATTCAAGTATATTATATTAAATTTTCTTTAAATCTATAAAAATGTGTTAGGATTAACATTGTTAGAAAAGAGGAGAGATTGGGGAGACTTGATAGAAATTCTATTTTGCGTGTGTAACACTTTTTTACGTCACCAGAAGAGTCCATTGCCCATCTCTATGTAATGGACTCTTCTGGTGATGTATCTCTATGTAGTAGACTCTCCTGGTGACGTAGAATTTAATGTTATGTTAAACTTGATAATTAAATGTCCATAATTATTCAATGGTGAATAATTTGATTTAAGGAATTGCAAAATCTTTTTGATGGCACAACAAACTAGTTCATAATAATGACCATAATTGTTATTTGAATACTTGCAATCGAGCACTCAGCCTTTCAGTCATCAGTAAATTGATTTACTATTAAGCCCTAACTGTAAAGAGAACCTATTGTTATTACATGAAACAAAGGTACTTGTAGCCATGTTAGAAGTAATAATGTCATTTTCTTTGATCTCCCCAAAATACATAAAATATCCTATTAGAAAGACTTTTGTCTACTTTTATATATTGACTTCCTGTACCAAATTCAAGAGGTCAGAGTTTTGGTAGTAACATTGAACTATTTAATTGATCTAAGGAAGATGAACAAAAAGCAGAAATATTAGTTATTTTATTGTAACAACTTAATAAAATACTAGGTTTGTACAGGAAGTATTCGGCCATTCAATATTAACAAAAAAGTAGCCTACCTAGGGCAATGGCGCCTTAGTCTCCACCAAAGTACTCCCCTTGAGACCTCACACACTTATCCTGGCAAATTTTAAAAACAGTCTGCAAAGTCCTCTTTCGTGATCGCCATCAGCTGCCTTGTCACATTCTCCTTAATTCGTCCATGTCTAAAATCTCTTTGGGAAAAGCTACAGTTACTGAAAATCCTGCACCAGACGTGAAGAATGTTTTGCTTGGTGATTGTGAATGCGACGGTCACACTGTACACAAACTCACTCGATGGCATCTAATTGATGACTGAGTAACCCCACGGGAGAGTCTTTGGTAATGCATAGGCAGTAATGTCTCCTCTGATTCGTTACCAAGATACATGAAGGCCATGAAAGCCTGTTCACATGGTATTCAAAATGTTTAAATACTTTCTGAACAAATCTCGTATAATTTGCACAGTCAAAGGTTTATATCTAAGGTGATTGGGCTGGTGAGACTCATTATCTTATATTCACTTATAAAAAGGATAATAGAGTGGCAAAGTATGATGCCATCAGCTGACTTTCGGTTCCAAATACAAATTTTCTACTACTGTTTTTGCATAGGGAAAAGTTTTTGTTAGAAACCATCAACCGAAACTGTCACCAAAACTGTCAACATAGGTTTCTTCAGTTTTTAAGTTGGTCTGGCTGGCTGGTTAATGTGTCATGAGTACAGGCTACACCGATGGAGCTAGAGGGCTGACAATTTAGGCATTTACTCCTTATTATGTCTAGAAAAACGTTTTTTTGTTTTTTGAATATTTGCACACAAAATAGGTTTTTAGTGGGAGTTAAATTTGCAATGCAAGTTTATGCTAAATTGATCCCTTAGTTTTTGTCTGTCAGCATTCATGCTTCTTTTTTGAAAATTCAGACTTTTTAGTGATCACTGCCCAACAAAATAGTAACTTATTCATTGATCACCCCTTTTTCCAAATTTTTAATTTATCAACTACAACACGGCATGCTACCAAAAGATGTGGATCAGGTGATGGTTCCTATTGTGTGACTAACCAGATCTGTTTCTTTTTTCATTGTTTTCTTGGTTATTTCTACTGCAATTTCGCACAGTTTGTCAGTATAGAACAGTCAGTTTATACCGAATAAGGAATTTTCATAAGTTTTAGTCATTTTATCGATATTTCATTTGTTTTTAACCTTGGAAACTTTGATCAATAGCACTAGCGACTCTCACAGACTTTTGACAACAAAGTGACATATATTGATAAAAATGCCTGAAACTAGTAACCTGTCAACTTTATTGTAATAATATTTGTGTTATTAATATGAAGAAAGATTGTAGAAAATTTTCATCTAAAATTATTTGCGTAAAACAATATAAACTTGGAGATATGTGTATTCGAAAACTAATGAATCCAGAAGCATAGTTCCCTCTAAGCTGTTAGCATGTGCATGCGCACACACGTTTTGCAACCAGGACTCAAAGGAAATTAATGTGCACGCAAAACACAGTTACCTAAAATAACGTAGTAATCAATGAGTTGAATGAGTTTTGATTTAAGCATTTCCAGCAATTTTAATAATGATAATCTGTGAATTAATAGGCGTTATTGTTTATTTTGACATTGCATCACATAAAAATAATAAATACTTATTAATGTTTTATATAATGGAACAACAAACTGAACAAAGTAGTTCAAAGTATAAAATAAAATCTTAACTAATACAACCATACTTGTACTATATCAAAACAAGCTAATACAGTTTTATTAGCCATGAGAGATAGGCTGTGCCAAAGTTATCTTCAATTCAAGTTTATATTTGCACAAGCATTTAGTGTGCACATACTTTTGCCACAGAAAATTTTTTAGAGAACACAAGATTTTTGTGCACACTAATTACTAAAAATTAGAGGGAACATTGTCCAGAAGTCATGGCCAATACTATTAAAAATACAACGTGACATTTATTTAGTATGCTAAGTTTTTTTACTCACAATATTTTGAAATAAATTTTGAATGCTATTTTAATTCTTCAGGAATAGTGATTAAAAAATACAAACATTTGTTAATATCTGTTTGCGAGGGTCAAGAATATAGTCAAGTCAGCCTTTAGATAAAAATGGATGTAAAGCAAAGGTAGGTAATAAATATTGAATCACAAAGGTTAAGGTTGTATGAATTTTAAAAAAGAAAAATAGTTATCCTTTTTTTTTGAGGGTTGGACTACCTTTCAGTACGCCAAGTGTTCTGTGGTAATCTTAAATTAAAACATGCTGAAACAAAGGGATTTCTTTTTTGATTTGAAGCCATCAAAATAAAAATTTAGTCAAAACTACATTTCATTAATCACTCTTTATTATTATTGGATGAAGTATTGTAACATACCACTTTTTATTAAATTTGACTAGTTTTTACCTTCATCCTAATTTAATTAAAATTAAAAATTAGAATTAAAAAGTTGTATAAAACATTTTAGACCATTTTCTTTTAGTGTGAAAAAAAGTATACAATTTGTATATACAAGCACACATTGTAACAATCATATTTACACAATATCTAGGGCCTTAAACCTTTGCAGTGGTGTAATAAACATCATAATTCTTCTTAAAATCATTTGCATCTGTTGATAGCATCTGTTAATAGCACTACCAGTAATCTATTCCAAAGTCCCACCAATCTATTGCTAAAAAATAATTTTCTGATATTCAATCTACTTCTATTTGCTTCTACCGTATATGTGGTGCCTCTCAGTCCCTTGTACCCCCTTCTAGTAAAAAAATACATCAGAGTTTACTACTTCTACACCACGCATAATCTTGAACATTTCTATTAAGTCTCCCCGATCTCTCCTATTTTCTAACAATGTTAATCCTAACACTTTTAGCCTATCCTCATAACTCATACTTTTTAATTCCAGTATTAACTTAGTTGCACGTCTCTGGACTTTTTCTAAAAGATTATTATCTCTCTCCAAGTACAGTGACCAGGCCTGTGCCCAGTACTCTAGGTGTGAACGGTCATAAGTCTTATATAGTATAAGGAACGCGTCCTTGTCTATATATGAAAAGGTATGCCTAATCAGTCCTAGTACCCTGTTCATAAAAACAACTAAAATTAGGATGAAAGTAAAAACTAGTCAAATTTAATACATTTCATTAGTTTGTGAAGAAACAATTTTTGAGGGACAGAATTATAAATAAAAAGTAAAGAGAAAGTGTGGTTATATGATGAATTATAAAACTGAGGTCATAATCGTATTTATATTGAAAATCTTGACTACTTTCGGTCTTGCCAAAGTTTTAAGATAATCTTTTAGATAAAGATTTTTATATAAAAAATAAAGATGTTGATTTATGTGATAAATTGGCACATGGCCAACATGCCAGCAATTTTTTGTTTAGCAACTCTTTTAGTCCAGATAAAATTATAAAAAGGCACTTCCCTTTCCCTCAGACTGACCAATGATGTTGCTGGTGAGGTTTCAATTTAGTGAGATTTAGCTTATTTTGCTTACATGTAACTTTAGTAATGACTTCTAAGAGAGATACAAGTGACAGAAGTGGTGTAATCTGTCCAAACTTGTCCATGTTGATCAGAGGATGCAGAATTAGTAATAAACTCCTGATTATGGTCAGTGATAATGAAATGATGGCTCAGAGGTATACACCAAAGCCAACACTTTAAAATTCAACCCTCTGACGACTTGAAGCACCAACAACATTATCTAGTTAAAATTTCAGATCATTAAATATTGATTATTACTGCTACCCACAACACTGGTTTATTGCTGGGTTTAGGTTATTCATGTGTTCTGACATTTATATGTATCTATCTATGTATCCGGACTTCACCCAGCCTTAACCGTACATAGTAGAAACATTTTTTTTGTTTTTTTGAAAATGAACCCCCTAAATAGATTTTTAGAAGTTCAATATGCAATGTAAGTTAATGCTAAATTCATCACTAGTTTGTGTACGCTTGATTTTTGAAAATTCAGACTTTTTTTAGTGATCACTGCCCAACAAAATTCGAGAGAAGTACTTTATTCATTGATCACCCCTTTTTCCAATTTTTAAAAACTTTTTTCTATACATAATATGGAGTAATTGTTGAAATTTTCAGCTCTCTAGCTCCATTGATGCAGCCTGTACATGTGATACATATATACATACATAGCCAGCCAGCCAGGCAGACCAATTTGAAAACTGATAGAAACCTATGTTGACAGTTTTGGTGACAGTTTGGTTGACGGTTTCTAAAAGAAATACTAGTAGAAAATTAGAATAATTATCAATGCTTCATCTAAGAAATTCAAAATAATATTATTAATACTACTAGTTGAGTAATATGTTGAATATAAATATAGACAGGTCTGGTTAGTCACTCAATAGAAACCGTCATGCGACCAACGTCTTTTGGCAGCATGCCACTAACGTCCTTTGGCAGCATGCCATATTGGAGGTGATCAATTAAAAAATTGGAAAAGGCGGTGATCAATGGATAAATTACTTCTCTCGCCTTTTGTTGGGCAGTGATCACTGAAAAGTTCTGAATTTTCAAAAAACAAGTGTGAATGCTATCGGACAAAAACAAAGGGATTAATTTAGCAAAGACTTGCAAATTGAACCCCCATCCCTCTAAAAACCTATGGGGGTGGGGTGAAAAAAGAAAAAAAACGTTTTTTCTAGACATAATAAGGAGTAGATGTTTAAATTTTTAGCCCTCTAGCTCTATTGGTGCGGCCTATACAACATGATACATACATACATAGCCAGCCAGCTAAACCAACTTGAAAATTGTTGACAGTTTTAGTGACAGTTTTGGTTGACGGTTTCTAATAGATGAAGTAGTAATATTTATAGTTGAGAGAGTCAGGATGGCATCTCATCATGACATTTTTTCCAGAATAGCCTTAGTAGATAAGGATCATGGGACAAAGTGTAGATAAAGAAGCTGTGTCTTATGTTGAATTGAAAGGTCAAATACTGAGTGCATAGTAGAATCTGTGATTGAGGGTCAGAACCATATTTCATGAAGACATTTTTCTCCAAAGGTTAAGAATCTGTAGGCAAAGAAGTTGAGTCATACTATGAATGAAAACCAACAATATCAAATCTATGCTAGTATTTATTGTAGAGGGTCTGAGCCAGCCTTTTTAGATGCGATATGCTTCTCTAGCAGCAATAGTTGTCACTGACTGACTGACAAGTTTACATATCAGTATATTGAACATAACTTTTTAATGATGTAATAAAAGAATAATTGTTTGTTTATTTTTTTCAATCAATTCTCGAAATCAAACTGTGACGTAAGATTGTGTTCATTTTTTAAGAAAATGAGACATTTTTTTAACTTATCTCATATCGCAGTGTTTATTTTTTTAACATTTAACTGAACTCGTGTTTAAATAGCACATCTATGGTCTGACTTTCAGGCTTGTTTAGATTGGAGGAACTCTTGAAATAGCTATCATATCTCAAGGAACCCCTGCATAAAAATATTATATGTACAGTTAACAATGCATCAGTGTATCCAAAAATTTATATGTATTATAATCTAAATAAAACTAATTATGAGTTTTCTACAGTGTACATGAAGATAGTTTTCTACATATTTGTTCATTTTTGCGAACATTCTAAGATACTGTATTTTTTTCAGTCCCCACTCACCCAAAGGACATTTAATATGAAAAATATAAAATGGAAGTCTGTTTCCTTGAAAAAATATTGATAAGCTTAGTTTACCATTCATAAAATCAAGTAGACGCACAACTGGACAGCGTGAAGCGACAAATTCTTTTTTTTTTAAAAAAGGCTGATTGATGAATAAATTACTTCTCTCACCTTTTGTTGGGCAGTGATCACTAAAAAAAGTCTGAATCTTCGAAAAAGAAGCATGAATGCTGCCAGACACAAACTACGGGACCAATTTATCATAAATTAACATTGTAAATTGAACCCCTTACTCAAAATAAGTTTTAGGTGGGGAATTTATTATCAATATGAACAAAAATACAAGTCACACATGTGTAACCTCTCACTGAACCCTGGTTGAGAAAGGTTGATCTGAGCTGTATTGCATACCAAATATGTTCAAGACTTTTTTGCAAGTTGAAAAAATATGAAAAGTCTTTGATAAGGAAATAGAGTTATATATTGAAATAATAGATATTCTGAAGCTATGCAGGTACTCATTTTGTTGGCATATAAGACCCCCCCACCATTTTCTCCCAAAAAATGGCTCAAAAGGTAAATATAATATTTGTTATCCAATCCCACATTGGCCAGAACTTGAGGAGGGTTTTAAAAAACTGGGTGATAAATGAGAGGAATTCAGAGAAATGCATTTTTTCCTTCTTAATATTCCCTGCTGAAATAAGAGGGGGTCTTACATGCCGTCAAATACAGTAATTATAGTTGAAGGCCGCAACCATCGATCCCCATTTACCATAATAGATTTTTCAAGACAAACCAATATGCAGTTAAGTTTGATCACAAAAATGTTAAGGCCATAATGGCATTTTGTTGTCGAACTTATAGAACTTTTTTGAATCCTTTCTCTCAGCTTCCTTATTTTTTTCTTCTTTAAAACAATGCTTGAGGGATGGATCATTAATCATTGTAATCACCTTGTTTTGGATGTGATCCAAGATGTTGTTGGTGCTTCAAGTTGTCAGAAGGTTGAGTTTGAAGGGGGGTGTTGGTGTAGATGGTTATTTAAAGGTTCTGGCACCACTTCTGCTGTTTGTGTGTGGGTGGGAGTCGTATTGTAATCACTCCAATCTCCAATCGCATAAAGAATTCAGGGGCTGACTGAAACTGAAGTACCTAGAAGCACTTTAATAGCAATCTCGTTTTTTGATGGTGGAGGAGAAGAGGCATTAGGAGAGGAGAGAGATAGGAAGAGAGTGAAGGGGGAGGGGGAAAAGAAGAAAAGACAGAGAGATACTCGTCAGCGTCCTTGAGAAAAGGTCCTTTGACACGGAGTTGCCATGTTGAAGGGCGGAGGGTATCATGCCAGAAAACAAATCAGATCTGATCGAATCGGGATCCTAGCGTGTGTCACGTAGATGTGTTGGCACAGCCTTGTTACACACCCAGCTGGATCCAGTCAAATGGCCGAGTCTTCAATTTGTTCATTCATTTGGCTTGTTAAAAATGAATACCAGGTTACATTCGTGCATTTCTCTCTCTCTCACTCTCACTCTCACTCTCTCTCTCTCTCTCTCTCTCTCTCTCACTCTTTCACTCTCTCTCACTCTTTCACTCTTCCCCCATACTAACTCTCCCGCTCCAGTCTGGCTAAAGAAAGGCTAGGGGAAGAAAGTAACTGAAGAAAGGAATATATGATCGAGATCTCTGACATGACATGATGTTATACGTGACATGTTGTAAGGTTGCTAGTGTGGCGTTGGTGGCTGAGTTAAGTCAATCATTTGCAGCATGGGGGGGGGGTGCAGTAGAAGTCGGAGGGAGAGGGTGAATATTTGTGGGGAGGAAGAAGTTCCCCTCTCTTCCCATCTTCTATGAGTTTATATAGAATAAAGATTGGCCAAAGGTGGTGGTGCTGCTTGTACTGTGGTGGTGCCATGCTGTTTTTACAAGAGAGTGAATGAATAGAGGGGTTTTTACTCGTGAAGAGGTTGTTAATGATAAGAAGAGAAGAAAAGAATTGCGTGGCGGGAACTGGACCTTGGGGGGCGTACAGCAGGAGGTTTGGGGTTTGATTGGATGACGAACACACCAACGTGCATACCACCAGATATAGTACATTCATACTTTCAGATGATGATTGAAAAAATTCATTTATGAACCTCCCTACCTCAGCTCTTAGATTTTGATGTGGGTGAGGTAACTAAGTTAATAATTTTCCATATTAGACGAAAAAAAGAGAAATATTCATACAATACAAAAAGCATTAAAATAATCTATAATATTATTCTGCTTGTTCCAACCTTCCTGCATTCAAATGTTGTGAGGAAAGAAGAGAAAGGGGAGAACATAAAGTTAGGTAGTTTGATAAGTGGGTTGGAAGGGAGAGGGGAGAAGAGTTAGGTAGTTTACTGAAGGGGTAGGAAGATTTTATGCACATGAAACTACTCCATGTTTGTATAACATTTAGATAAAAACATAGCCAGGCATGAAGATTAGAAGGGATAAGGGAGAGAATGAAAAGATACAGCAAAGTGTGGGAGAAGAGCAGAAGCATGATATAATGGATAATCTTATTTGTCAACACCTGTGGAATTTCATTACAATAAAAACTTCTTAGAAGTCTGAAAGTCAGCTTTAAGGTTTAAAAAGAAAGAACTTTTCAGTTACGAGGGTGGATCAATAAGCCTGATATGTAGTTATTAGCTGAATTTTGATCTGAAATGTTCACTCTATTCACTATTGAATTAAGTGCATTGACAAGGAAGTAAATTGAAAAATAAATATTCTTTTATGTAAAATTAATGTGTTTTCATCCTTAGGCGACACACTTGTTGATACAACTGTGTAAGAGGGTGGATCAATAAGTCCATAGCCTGACATATAGTTATTAGCTAAATGAATATTTGTTGTGTAAAATATATTCTTTTTTTCATCCATAGGCTAAAGACTTATTGATTTACCAACGAGTATTTGAAGTGGTCATTTGGTTGCTTTTTTATGGCAGAGTGTGATAAATCTTCCTCTTTAAAGTTACTCCCCATACCATCAGATCAGGAATCACAGTTAAGACATGCCCATATCTCAGTCTTTTTTATATCTATCAATATGATTGGACCCTGTCAGGAATAAGAATGCACACTCATTTTTTAATTCATTATTTCAAGTCAATGTTAATACAAAATAATGCAAGCTGCCAAACCTAATTATGCAGAAAGGGATTCTGTTGACAATTCACATGTACACAACTCAGTAGTAAGAATTTGGTCAATTTATGCGAGCTGTGAGATGCATGCAGTGTGGGTCTATCATTCCTTTGTAAGATGCTTAAAGCTTAAGGGACAAGAACATACCACTGAAAGAAAAAAAGGGAGCTACAAAATTCAACTAATATTTGCGGAAAAAATGGTTTTATGTTCCAGATGTTGTGAAATGATTATGCTAGTGATTTTTATGAGTGACAGAATTTGAAAATAAATATACATAAATATATTAACAGACTGTGAGTCACACTGATATACATACATGCAACTTGTACATACAAACACATATTTCTTCCAAAAGTTGTTCAGACCCGGACCAAGCCTAGGGCAGGCTGAACTTTGGTGCCCTTTAAAGCCTGACTGAACTTGTTGTCGGTCATGAAAATTTCCCTCGCCAATTTCTTCTCTTAGTTTCACCACAACAGAAAGTATTTAACTGTCAGATATTTTTGAAAAATCTGACTTCACATCAGGGAATTTTCTTATTTTAACTGTTTTTATCCTTGTTTAAATTGTTTAATTCATTCATTTTCACATTTTTCCATTTGTATTTGGAAATACCTACTGTCTTAGCACTTGGTGCCCCGGAAGAATGGTTTAATTGCGTACCAAAAAATGGTTCAATTCAGTATACACATGAGTATTTTGACACTTAAAAAAGAGTTCCCCCTTGCTTTTGACCCCTAAAATTGAAAAATAAAACTTCCCCTCCATTTTGAACCCTAAAAGTGCGAAAAAAGATTTCCCCTAAATTTTGACCCCTAAAAGTGAAAAAAAAAATCTTCCATTCGATTCTTCTTCCCTGAAAGTGAGAAAAAACAATTTTCCCATCATATAGTTTCCGGGAAAGTTTTATAATAGACATTTGGCACAAATTAACCAAGGTGGTCCCAGTTTCATTAATTCAAAATGAAAAGAAATAAGAGAATTCATGAAAGAAAGACAAAAAGGAATAGATACATTATATTATTATTGCTTTAAATAAATTGTTTGTTAAATTGCTTTGCCTCATTTATTTCTTTTTATTTCACACTCAGAATTGCAATCGGGACAACCTTGGCTAAGTTGTACCAAAAGTCTATAATAAACCTTATAAAACTTTCCTGGAAACTATATGATAGGCAAATTATGTTTTGATGGGCACCTATCCTCTCTTGATAAATGCAAGATGGGCATTTTTTCTCCTTTGATAAATTCATGATGGGAAGATTTCCTGATGGGCACTTTTCCGATGGACACATTTCCTGATGGGCACTTTTCCGGATACCATTTTTATAGCAGACTTTAATTCAGAATATTTATCATAAAGGCAGTGGATACCATGCTATTGATTACAAATTCATTCTTAACCGTGTATTCTATAAAGTGGACTTTATTTTAAAAAATATCCTAATTGAGTACAATGAAAAACATTCCAATCTTACAAGCTATTAATAGTGAAATCAGTTTTCAAAGCATACTGTATAAATATGGCCCTGTGCCAGATTAGGATTAGTCCAGATAACTTAAACACGTTAAAATAGCTAAATACATGAAAACTGCTTACATAAAAAGTTTACATTTGTTACATAACAATTCAAAAGTTAACGGATACATGTGTCTGTGTGTATATGTATGTAAATGTGTGAACCCATCCAAATTAAATGTGTACATAGCCACACCTAATATTTAAGATACTTGGATTAATTTTGGTGACAGCCAGTGTTTCAACAGAATATTCATGATCAACCGTAGAAATGGGGGCTGGGTACGTGAAAGTACAACGTATACCTATTTCTCAATTTCCAGGTTTTTTGTATGTTCAATGTGTGCTAATGGAGACATTTATTATTAGCTATCCTTTGTCAACTTACGCATGTGGCTCGCAGAACCCCAGCTGCACAGGTTCACTTCGCCCAACCCAGTGATCCCGAGTATAAATCCTGAATACAGTTTTACTGTATACCTAGTTCCCAAAACCCATGTCCATCACTGTTCATGATCTCTTAAACATTGAAATGGTTCTTTGGACAGTTGAATTCCTTCTTGTTATTTGTGTTGTAAACACAACGTTTCAGCCGATCCATTCTTCAGCCTTCTTCAGGTGTAAAATCTGAGTGTGAAGGGTTAAACAGAAATTATGCTTAAAGTGGGGTAGCCCTTATAGCGCATGGCCCTGGTGTTTCTGTGTCTTTGTTCTGTCGGGTTTGGATTTGTTGAGAAGTAGAAGCCACAACGGGTTGAAATCCGCACTTGTCTGGCTAATGCATTTAGTCAACATTTTGATGTGAGCTGCCTCTTTGATTTTTCTCTGCTTCCAACAAAAAAGGAGTTCAACCGTTCGAAGAACCATTTCAATATTAATGACCCTTCTCAAAACTATAGAAAATATCTCTGTTGATTTGTTGCTTTTATGCAAGAAAAGTACATTTGCCATATTGAGTAAGTTTATGGATTACACCTGGGGGGCTGTATGGCATATACGTATTTTTCAATTTCCAAGTTTTTTGCATGTTCAATGTCTACTAATATTATTGTATACCTAATTCCCCAAACCAAGCCTTACTGTATACCTAGTTTCCCAAACCCATTTACATCACTGATTCCACCCTACTAAAAATGACCATGTGTTGCACTTTGCCTTTGTTGGCATAGCAAATGAATACTGGTTTGCAGTACAGAGGAAAAAAGAGCCACCTACCCCATCTTACCATTTGGATTGTCTGCCTGAAAAAAGCCATAGAATGAATCAGGTGAAACCTTGTAAAAGCGACCAAAAGAATGATTTTAATAGTCTGAACAACTCTTGGAAAATATATATGTATGTGTTTGTATGTACAGGTATCCCCTGTTTATTGAAAGTTCACTTTAAGCCACTTTTTCTCTTCTACGAAAAAAAGGCAGAAAGTAAAAATAGCATTCAGTGTTTGTTTTGCAGGGAACTGTTATAGAGGCAGCACGCACCCTCTTCCTCTCTTTCCTACACCCCAGTCTCCTGTACCTGCCACCACCCTAACCTCCAATGAGTCAGCCTGGCCTGGAAATGCCTAAAACATTTTCCCATATAAATTAATGGTAATTGCTTCTTTGGCTTTACATCATTTTGGTTTATAAAAGTTTTTATAGCAGGGAAAACTTGTAAAAGTTACATTTATATCACTGTGCAGGGGCAGATCCAGCCTGTTGAGCTGACCGTCTTCCCCCCAAAAAA
>VCCN01003854.1:7384129-7399212 GCA_006491835.1 Architeuthis dux | reverse complement strand
TGGATAATTTTATATCCGACAGAATATGATTATATTATCATACAAGGTATGTGTGTGTGTGTGTGTGTGTGTGTATACTAACATACACACACATCAATTTACCCATCAACAAGATTTGAAATCAAAATGGTTTTCAAATCATCACTTTGACTATCTTAGTTTTATTTCTTCCTTTCTACATCTAACATAACAGAAAATTGGAGCAGAACTCTGCAAATAAATACACAGATGCCGAGATGCACAAACTTAATCAAAGTACTCAGCTTAGAAAAACACACTGCAAATAGGAAAATTTGTTTTCCTAAAACAACCCAAACATTATATATTTCATCACTCGGATTTTCTTTTTTTGATAAAAAATTATTTTTCTACAAGAGATTTGAAATTTTCTTAAACCAAAGATTTAATTGGACAGTTTGTTTTGTTCATGTTTCAAATTATAAGATTTATTTTTCTTCTTTTCTGAAAAAGAATTTTTTTTCTTTTTAGTCTTTTTTATTTACTCTGCCAAAACTTTTGCTTCATTAGGCAAAGTGCCATCCTGTGTCTCCTCCAGAACAGTCAAAGCTCCGTGTTTTCCATTTGATAGGCATTCAGTGGAGCGATTCGAAAGAGCACAGAGGCAACGATGCATCATCAGGCTTTTTGAAATGCATGGCGCCAAAGCACTGGCCTCAGTTTTTTGTCTGCATTTCATACAACATTGACCATTATGAAAGGGTTAATAACATCAAAACAAGGATAAATGTTTCCCCTCCACAATAACCACAATTAATGAGCATGAATCTTTTAATTTGGTCATGAAGTGCGACATAGAAGATACCTGTTTCTTTTTGTTTGTTTCTGATCTTTATTGTGTTTTTCATAGTTTCAATTTTTATTTGTTTTTACACTTTTTTCCAAATGTTAATTTCTGTATTTTAAGGTGTTTTTTTTAATCATATGTCAATGCTGTATAGTAGTTTTAGAATTTTGTTTTTTATACCATTTCTGTATTTTAATGTCTTATTTTCTGTAGTTTTTGTTTGTTTGGTACTTTTTATATTTGTTTTTCTTTACTTTATTTACGCTTTCAAGTACAATATTTTATGCTTTTATTTTTGTTGTTTTTTGTTTCTGTATGTTTGGGGAGATGTTTTTAAAAAAAAATATTTTCTGAGTTTTAATGTTTGTTTTTATTATTATGTTTTTTAATGTTTTCAATTATAAACCATCAACATCAACATAGGTTTCTTCAGTTTTTAAGAGGGTCTGGCTGGCTGGCTGGCTGGCTGGCTATCTATGTATATGTTGTGCATACAGGCTTCACCAATGGAGCTAGAGGGCTGAAAATTTAAACAATTACTCCTTATTATGTCTAGAAAAAACATTTTTGTTTTTTACACACATCCCCCCCACCCCCAATAGGTTGGGGGGTTAGAATGTGAGTTTATGCTAAATTGGTCCCTTAGGTTAGTAAATTCAGACTTTTTTAGTGATCACCACCCAAGAGAGAAGTAACTTATTCATTGGTTGCCCGTTTTTCCAATTTTGTAATTTTTCCCCCCAACACGGCATGCTGCCAAAAGACATTGGTCATGTGACAGTTTCTATTGAGTGACTAACTGGATCTGTTCTCCATGTTTTTTTTTTATTACTTCTGCTCTTTATATGCTTTGGTTTACAAGATGCATATGCGTATTATTTCCAAGAATTAAGATAACAGATAACAAGATGAGTTTTGTGATAAAGTTATCAAATTGGAGGTATTTATGTGTCTTTATCTGCATATGTATGGTACAGACATTTTTGTTTAGGCTTTGCAAAGCAAGTCCATGATTGCAAAGAGTAATAAAGATTTGCATAATAATATGACAGCAGAAGACTCAGAAAGAGAAAGTAAAAGAGAGAGACAAAAAATCCCAGAAAGAAAGTGAGAGAAGAGTAGAAAATAGCGAGTAAAGAAAATAAAAATAAAATTGAAGGAGAGACAAGGAGTAGATGGATAAATTATTGAGAGAGAGAGAGAGAGAGCAAAAAATGAAAAGAGTGAAACAGAAACAAACAGTAACATGACAGGGAGTGATTATAATCAATAGTGGTCAGAGGCGAAAAAAAAGAAAGACATAAAGAGAGAGAGAGAGGGGGGGAGAGAGAATAGTAGTGATAAACATAGAGATATATAGTGAGGGGTAAAGATGAATAGCAAGCATGTAAAGCATGTAAAGTAAAGAGAAAAAAAGAGAATAGTGTGTGAGATAAATAGATTGAAAGAGAGGAACTGGTAAGAAATCGGAAAATGAGAAAAAACAGTTTATGAGCAAGAAACGGAAATGATTGAAACCAAACACAGAATGAACCTAAGAGAATGCACTTAGCGTAATGCGGATATCTTCCAAAGTCCAACAGTCTTTCCTGTATTTCCCCTTTCATCATGTTTTTGAATATTCCATAATCCAATATATAATAAATAGCTGTTTATGTAATATCACATTTATCAATTTATCAAACATCAAAACTTTCATTCACTCTGATGATTACATATATAGTGACTCAGCAAATGCTGGTTGCAGGAGAAAAATACATAACTGTACATAATATTTTAGCATCAACTGAATTTAAACCCGGTATACATAAACAAAGTTTCACCTTTTCTTATTGCTGCCCACTGACTTTACCTGTACTCCATTTCTCCCCTGCTTAGTTTTAATCATTTCTGCACTAAATGTTTCTGGTGATGGGGGAAATGTGATGATCAAGCAGTAAATTTATTTTTACCTAAAATTTATTTGAGCAAATTTTGGCCATCAATCTGTATGTTGTGCATTGAAAATCAGGAAAAACATGCTGTAGCTCCTTCTTGGTAGCAAAAATGTACATAGCAAAATGTATTGATTTCATATACTCCATCTGTTATCAAAATTTGGTTTTATCATTCAAAAAAGAATTTCTATAAATAACCAACTTTTTTCATTCCTTGAGCTTGACCCCCCCTTCTCTTCTCTTTTCATCCTCCTTCAACAATCTGTTCCTGTCTTTTCTCTTTAAGAATATTTTTGATTAAGGACTCAGCACAAAAGTTCAATAAACTGTTGCCGTCTTTTCTCTTTAAGAATATTTTTGATTAAGGACTCAGCACAAAAGTTCAATAAACTGTTACCGTCTTTTCTCTTTAAGAATATTTTTGATTAAGGACTCAGCACAAAAGTTCAATAAACTGTTCTTTCAACTAGCTTTCTACTTCAAGTCTACAAGTCTACTTCAAGTCTTCAATATGACTTTCTTTACTCTACCAAAATGAGGTATTGGGTGACAAAACGGTTACCGGCACAGAAAATAGAATTGGCAAACCAAGTTCGAGTTTCTGCTGAGGCTGCTTACAACTTCAAACTAGTGCCCTTCAATTAGAGCCCTTTAGCTCTGTAAGACAGACCAACTAAGAGATGGTTACTCTGACAGAAAAGATAAACAGGAGTGGAGCTCCTAAGGCAAACGGGTGGTAAAACTCTGCCTCTTTTCTGGCAACTCCTGTAGCCAAAAAGGTTGCTAGTTGTGAAATCTCATCATACCACTGGAAAGTGAACTTGGGGGCCGAGAGAGTGGGATCATCCCTGTGCACCCCCCCCCCAACACACACACATTAAAAACATTCACGCACAGGTTGCTATGCAAATCTCCTGCACAGACATCATTGGAACGATGATCAAACAACAACTCTACCAATTCTCTGACCCTCTCATTTGAGCTGAAACAAACACAGAAGAAAAATATGCACACACACATTAGGTTGTCCCACATGAACTTGACAATTTTGTTATAAGCTTGATGTTTTTAAGTTGTTTTTTTTTCTTCAAAATGCTCACATTTTTAATTGATATTTTATTTTAAAATTATTTATCGATTATTCATTAAAAATTTAATATGATTATATAAATTTTATTAGCTTTTTAAGAAAAATACAGAAAGCCTTTTAACTTATGAGTTTTACATTTTATATTTGTTTGAATTCAACATGGGCCATAATGGAGCTGATGCCATGAAGAGGTTCATATTTTACACATGTGGGATAATGTTATTAGTGAATGAACACTAAGATTTTGGTTTCAAGAATTTGCAAGTGGAGATTTCAGTTTAGAAAACCTGGAAAGAGGTCAGCCAAAATCAACAATCAATGATAAAGATTTGAAGGCTCGAGGAAAATGATCCAAAAAACACAGCCAGGGAACTCACAGCAAGCTTCAGTGTATCAATTGCCTCAAATTATTTAATAGCAATTGACAAGAAAAATAGCTTGATAAATGGGCTTCATTTAAATAGAATGAGGAACCAAATATCAGACATATGAAGGCCTGCATTAATCATATTTAACTCTTAAATTCATGGATCGCTTGTAATTGACAGTGGAACTTTTCAATGGATAAAATTGAAAATAATGGAATATTTCTGTGAATTGAATCGAAAAATTTTTTAAAAATCACTAAATGGTCAAAGGGATATAATTTTAATCAGTAATTATTTCCCTTGATAATGACATTCAATTTATTTTATGAATTTAAGAGTTAATGGAATTAAATTGATCTGTTTTTGCATCAGTTGTTAAAAGAAAGGTGATGAAAATAAAAAATGAATTGTGTATAATAAACAGAGGAGATCTGCACCATGACTGGATTGAGAAGTCAAAACATCAACCAAAATTGCATCATCATCCCTGAAATGCTAGGGTGAGTGTTTGGTGGAACAGGAGTGATTTGATACATCAATACTTCCTTCAAAATGACTAAACAATTAATACACATAGCTTGAAATAGTGGATTAAAAACTCAGGAATAGAAAGAGTATCATTTTATTTTTATTATGGTGGCTGCTGGGGTTACAATGTAGCAACTACATGCTGACAGACCCTTCTCCATTGGCCCCTATTTATTACCTGGTTTGGTAGAGTGGCATGGTGATATGGCACAGGTTCTGTGTAATGGTGTTCAGCCAGTGTTGTCTAAGTCAGCCTTTGGGACATTTCTACCTAAGCTTCTTCATCTCCATGTCAGAAACATCCCTTGCAGGACAACCTGGCACCTTCCTTATTAGGTGTCCATACTATTTCAGCCTTCGCTTGGCGATCAATGCTAAAACAGGGATCTGTTTGCTTTGTTGGTGGATGGTATCATTCTTCACAAACTGGAACCATTTGACACCAAGGAGGGCTCACAGGCATTGCATGTCAAATAAATCAATTCTGTTGTCCTGTTGCCTCATTGACCAGGATTCACTGCCATAATAGAACAGACAAGGCAAGAGAGTTGTTTGTTTTGTGGATATGCTCCTTCTGTGCCA
This sequence comes from Architeuthis dux, assembly GCA_006491835.1. NCBI lineage: Eukaryota > Metazoa > Mollusca > Cephalopoda > Oegopsida > Architeuthidae > Architeuthis > Architeuthis dux. The sequence continues at coordinate 7,393,902 of VCCN01003854.1, read as the reverse complement.
TAGGGTGCCACTTTAGTTTTTTAGTATTATTTTACTTTATGATAATACCAAATCTTATGTTGAATCAGTTGAAGCTTTTATTTCATTCTGCCTCGTCATCTGACCCTTTTCTGAGAGATTATCATTTTTTAATGTATCTTGGCCACATCCTCACAAGGAAGAACTTTTCCAAATAGGATGAAATTGATGAAACCTTCAATTAATTTATTGATTCTTTGAAAAAATATTCTTAAAGAAGGAAATTGACAATCTGCTGTTGAGGTGGTAAAATTGCGTAACGGTCAAGGGATAAATTTTTTTTTAATAAACAATTTTGTTCAAATAAATTGGCAATTTCATGCTGAACTAGATTATGTATATGCCCCCTCGACTTAGAGGTAGAGCACTCTCGTAGAAAAATTATTTGTTTACATCTTAGCTCTTCGGAGAGTTTTTCTGAATGGAGCACTCTTTGTAAACAAAGACATATGTGTTTATATGCCTAAAATAATGATCTACAACCGCCGCGGTAACTGGGGCAAGGGTAAGAGATCGGACGACGGACCCAGACGTCTGGTTTCAATCCTCGCTCGGGGCACCAAGGCACATATAGTCAGTAGCCACACTGATGAGTCGTACAAACGACGAAACAGCGCTGTCTGTGGATGTGACAATATATATAACTAGATTATATATATATATATATATATGGAAGTGGATCAATAAGTCCTTAACCTGACACATAGTTATTAGCTGAATTTTGATCTGATATTTTCACAGTATAATGACGGATACATGTGATTAATATTTATCACAGAATTAAGTGCATTGACAAGGAAAGAGATTATGTTGAGAAATAAATATTTGCTGTGTAAAATAAATGTTTTTTCATCTGTGGACTTACTGATTTTCCCACATATATTATATACATATCTTTATTATATATATAAATTTGGATGTCTGTCTGTCTGTCTGTCTGTCTGTCTGTCTGTCTGTCTGTCTGTCTGTTTGTTGTGTATGTGTGTGCATGCCGACAGCAAAGAATTATATAAAAGTACAACCCTTTGAACTATCAGATTAAGAGAAAACATGTATATAAACTGTTGGATATGTGTGAACCACAATGGCAGTGTTTAGCATAAAGTAAATTTCTAGCAACTATAATTAATTTTGAAAGAAATATTTTCCAAATATCTCTATATAACATAAATGATATACCTATAATATATAGTTTTATGAAGTTTAATTTAAAATAATATTGGTCTTAAAAAGATTTTTGAATATTAACGAAAATTGCAAGTCATTTTGCTAAAATCAAGAGAGGTCATTCAAATTAACAAATATCTAAAATTATAAACAAAACATTTATTAATTCTGCGGAAGTAATTTGTTTCAGTAGCAAACATAACACAGAAACATGATATGTATAATGATATTCTGATGCCTAGGCACTGGAAGATGCTAAATTCTGATGCCTGAGCACTAGGAGATGCTAAAATCTCACACCCTGGTGCTGGAAGATGCTAAATTCTGATGCCCGAGCACTGGAAGATGCTGAATTCTGGCATCCGGGCACTGAAAGATCCTAAATTTTTACATTCAATTATATAAATATGTTCAACTAGCAGGGATTCCTGGCCTTGGCCGGGTATAAAATAACTTCTTGCACATCCTGGGCTGGCCCACAAAAACACTCACGTGTACAGTTTAGCATTATTTCTTCTGTTTTGTCAAATTTGAAGTATCTTTTTCCTGGGCAATGCTAGGATTCTCTGCATCTGGCTGTGGACTTATTGATTGTCCTACATATAAATATACAGTACCTGTCATAAGTATTTGAACAAACAGCCATTTTGCTTCTAATTGAATGGTTTTGAGAGTGAAAAACAGGAACATTATGCAAGAAGAACCAAATCTTTTGCAATCAACATAACAAGGCATGCATATTCATATTCATTGCTGTGAGACAGTATTTTTATTTTAATTCTAATTTAAATAAACAATATTTTAAATACTAAACGTAGAATAATTTTATTAAAAGACTACAAAACAAACAATAATTTATTCTAATACAAATAATTTATTAATTAACAATACTTTCATCCAAAACTAAATGTACAATTCCGTCATTTTTATATGAATATTATTCATATTTATTGAAACATGTAAAACTGCGTCCCCGTTTTCATTTCAATTTGAATTTTTTTTTTTTTTTGAATTTTAATTTATTTTGAATTTTTTTTTATTGATTTGAATTTTTTTCAAGAAATTTTCTTTCAATTTCTAAAACAAAAGTTGATATGATTTTTATGGTGAAAAGAAAGTATCACAGAAGATGTTATATACCATGTCAATGAGTTTCTGGCAGTTTTGATATACTACAACCTGTGTGGGTTTCATGTAATTTGTTCACAACATGAGCGAAGGAACTTGATTAAAGAATATATTCTGCTGGATACCATATACACTTGGGCTAAATTTCTCTGGCGACAGAGATACGGTGACAATGCCTTCAAAAATATAATGGCACAGATAGCCAAAAATACCTGACGTCTTAAAGTGTTGTTTTTTTTAAATAAATCAAATTAAAATACAAGTATTTGAATTAAAATTATTAAATTTTATATGTAAGTATTGTTAATTAATAAATTGTTTTGTATCAAAATAAATTATTGTTATTATATAGTTTGTTTGTTGTTTTTTAATAAATTTATTGTGAGTTTAGTCTTTCCGCAAAGTAACAAAAGTTTGTTATTGTGCAGTTATCCATGTATTCATAGCATTTATCAAACTTCAAAGTCAGTTCAGATGGATCCACGAGTTCGTTACAGCCGAAATTCATTATATCGAGCTTTGTTATATCGAGGGTTTACTGTATATAAACAAGTGTATTTGAGCAGCAGTTTTTCGATTAAACATGTTTTATTGGATTTGACTGACAGTTATTCACTGACAAAAACGTCAGCGAATAATTAGCCTAAAAACTTCATTGTATTGTTGGTTCTAGTAAATACCTGACACCATTGAATGCAAATATTTTGAATTTTGACTCATTAGACCAAAGAACACAGCTCCAATCATCCACAGTCCAATCCTTATGTTCTTTAGCAAAAGCAATATATTTTTTGCAGTTGACAGAACTGATAAATTGCTTCTTTACCACTACAAAATTCTTAATCCAGTCTCTTGTCGACATGTATCTCATTTAGGACTTTGGAAACTGTTTTGAAGCAGTCACACATTGAGATGATTTTCATCCTTTGCTCACTAGTCTTCCTTGGCCGGCCACAATGCTTTACATTCTGCATGGTACTGGTCTCACAATGCTTTTCAATAATTCTGTGGACAGTGTCATTGTATCTGAAGACAATTGACCAGATTCAGCCATTTTGACAATATTCTCCTTGGTGAAGTGGAGAGCTTCTTGCTCTTGGGCATTTTCATCAAAATAATGTCTAATAGTATAGCCAACACCTGCCAAATAGTGATTCACACACTTGTAGCAATTATAGGCTTAGAAGAAATGAGTGCATGTTTCATATGACAGTTTGTCTGAAAATGATGTCTGCACAACTTTGGCATGTTTCATTGTGTCATGACAAATCACTGCCAGCGCTAGGTTCGACTGCGTCCCCCCTGAAAATTGTTAAAATTGTGCCCCTCACAAAAGTAAAAGCTTTTAATGGTAGGTCTGGTTGTGCCCCCAGAGCTCCGCTCCCCCGCAGTTGCACCCAGTTCCACCCGCCACCTCTGATCAAATGCGACAATTGAAACGCGGAGCTTGTATGTTAGTTTTACACTCCAAGAAGAACTATACCACATGCATACAAAATCTTTTATAATATGTTTGAATAAATGGCAAATGCATCAATTTTCCAATTTTGCCATCACTGCATTACAGGTCATGAAGTCACTAAAATCAATAGTATTTTTCAGTTATGGACGCATTTGCACAAAAGAAAAAGAATCTGGCTATTATTTTTTGGAAATATTAGTTAATGAGAAAAAACAGGTAGAATAAAAGAAAGAATATGAAACTGACCAACAGACAGCAACTAACAGTGAAAAAAAGAGGGAGAAAAATAAAGTAATGAGAAAGAAAAATTAGAGTCCTAATAACTGACGCAGCGATAGTGAAAGTGATTTTCAAATATGGATATGAACACGGGTCATGGTGCCACAAATATTATATGTTAAGTGTTAGTGCTAACTAAGTTTACCTTGCAAAAAGGAGAGTGATATAAGTGACATATCAGACATTATTACAAACAAGCCTGTTCTTTTTAGTGTCTTTTCAAATGGAAAAGCAGAGGAAGGAGACATTAAAATAAAGAAAGGAAAGAAAGAAGAAAACATAATGACTCCAGATGAAAATTAAACCCATAACCAAGAAACGGTTAATCAGACAGGAAAAGGGAATCCATTAGGGAAAAGGAAAGGAACGAGAAAGAAACAACATTGTGTAAGACGAAAAAGAGAAAGATAGAAGAGAAGGGGGTTAAACAGGCAAACAAAAAATTGACAGTGACAGATCAATGAGAGAAAAGAAAAGCAAATATGGGTGGTATCAGTGTTGCCAACTCAAAAAATATTTTCGCGCTAAATTTTTTTTAAATAGCCAAAAATTGCTAAAAACCGCCGAGAATACACTAAAAATGGCCAGAGAATTTAAGCGCGAACGTGCTAAATTAGCGTTTTTTTTGCACTGCCAAAACAAGAAACGCGCTGGATCTAGCGCGAAACGCTCTAAATCGGCAACCCTGGACTGGTATAAAAAAATCGAAGAGAGTGGGAAAACGAACATTGAATGAAAAAAAACATTAAATAAAAGAGAGAGAGAGACGGCGAGAGAATGGACAAAAAAGGTGAATGAAGAGAAGCACTGAGTGTCTGTGAAAAAGATGTAGCAAAACCAGCCATAAGACTAAGAGAAAAAAAAATAAGAGAAAAATATTATGAGTAAAAAGAAAGAAAGAAATATGATTGAATCTTAAAAAGTAAAAAGAAAGAAAAATCGGAAACAAAGAAGAAAAAAAGTCCATGTTAAATAATTATGTCAATGTTGTTGCGGCAAAGGCAACTTAGAACGAAAGGAAATGTTACTACAACTTTATTTTTATTTTGTTAATGTTTCGTTTATTTTTCCCCTCTCCCCCATCAAATGAGGTGTGCTGTTTTCTCTAAACAATGACGGTTCCATCTCTCTCTCTCTCTCTCTCTCTCTCTCTCTCTCCTTAACTTCCACCTTTTCTGTCTTTACCAAAAAACAACCACAAAAAACAAAAATGGAGGACCAAGGGCTAAAGCCAAAAAATTCCCATCCAAACCATGGACTATATCTCGAACTCCCCATGAGACCTCGGTCGCTCGTCTTCCATCTCTGTAGTGTACATTAGTCACCCTTTGTGTTGACTGCGTTTCATTACCAGCGGGAGAAAGAGACGGGGCGGGCGGCTGGAAGTCGGCACTGATGATAAAATATCGTTTCATGTCTGTCCCTGTCCCCAGCTATTGGATTTTCTACAACCAAGTAGACAGTGATTTAGATGGTTTCAGCTTGCTGTACTTAGGGGCGAAAAAGAAAAAAAAAGTTTCTGTTTCCAATATATAACACATGTAGTTTTTAGTCAAATGATGACCTAAACATCTCCCAACTTACTTTTGTTAGTATTATCCTTTCTTTCTAACTAAACCGTAAGTGAATACTTCCCAACCCTTTTATCAATTTAGGCATCTATACTAATATTAAACACATCGTGTCGACGTCTGTATGTGTTAGTTACAAAATGTTCAAGGAATGGGATACGAAGGGGGAGGAAAGAATATTAGCAGAAAGTGAGATCAGGTTTGTATCACTGTTTCCAGAAGGAAGGTCCGAGCTATGCAATCAAAAGTCAGCTTTTACATCATTGCAGTTTATAGGGCACAATGTAGGGAAGGTGGTCCCAATTGTAAAGTTTTACACTCTGGCACCATTGATGTTAAAAAATGGCGCACAAATAAACAGAAAAAAAAAGAATTCATGAAAAAAAAACAGAGGTAATTCATAAATTATATTATTATTGCTTTGGATCAATTACATTGTTTTTATTTGTGTGCCGTTTTTTACATTGAGTGTGCAAGGGTGTGAAACTTTACCATCGTGACGACCTTCCCTATATTGTACCATTTATAGATAGTACAGGTATCATCCACTTTTCAAAAGTTGCTTTACACCACTTTTTTGTTTTTACAAAAAAATTGCGAAGTAAAATTAACATTCAGCATTTGTTATACAACAAGCCATTATAGGGACAGCGCACCCCCTTTTCCTCGTTCTACTACACCCCAGTCTTCTGTTTTTTCCACCACCCCAACCTCCGACGACTCAGCCTTATATAACATCATCATCATTTTTGAGGTCTGGGTATGCTCAAAAATTCCATATAAATATTTATTTATAGGAACGATCTACTTTTGGATAGCAGGGGACACCTGTATTTTACGTTTAAATGCATGGCTAAGAAGCCAAGACAAAATAGTTTACGTGCAAAAAAAATCTTTTAACTGGAAATTTAATACTTTAAAAGTAGAAATGGATACAAAAACTCCACCTCTTAGAAAACAGATCACGCTGATAATTAAAATATACTGACCTCATTAAAATTTAGCTTTTAACCCTTTCAAGACTAACCTATTAAAGTGGTTAATGCCTGGATTTTAAAAGGGTACACAAACGTGTTAATTTTTATTCAATGATCAAAGAAAACTATTCTTTTATTAAATAAGGAGTTTTCCATATTTTGAAGAACCAAAATCATGGGATCCATTTGTCCTATTAGACAATTATCCTGAGACAGATAAAAAACACAGAATTAGCAGATCATTTCATATACATGTCTTTCCTGTTCAGTAATGTAATGCAAACTGATTTCTGTATGGATTTCATATTGTGAAGATGTTATTGTCTGCGGTTGTAAAAACCCTGAAAATTTCATTTACTTTATTTATCGTGACACATACGTCCTAGTAGACTTCTAAAAGAGATCTACAGGATATATATATCCCAACAATCACAGAAACCTCAGGATATATATATCCCAGGAGTCTTGAAAGGGTCAAAGAAGAAAGATTGAGTAACTATTTTTTTTTAAAAGTAACTAGAAGTAATGCAAATTTAAATTGTTTACATTTCAAATTTACTTTGATTTAACATTAGATTTTAAGCTTTGATTTTAAACAATTGATTAAAAGTATTTCATACATCAGAATGAATCTTAAAAATTTGTATAAATTTTGCACCAATTTTCCAAACGAAATTTTCGAGAACATTTGCCTCAAAACTTGTTGAAAATTGGGCAATATTTTTTTCTGAAATGCAGAAGTGAGAAATGCAGATGCTTCAATGTCCACCTGCAATCCCTTTGATTCATGCACATCACGCTAGTATCCAACGGTGAGAAGTTTTATGGACACTTCCATGGCAATGCATATCTCTTTGAACACTGCTTTCTGTGGCTACACAGCAATTAAAAAATCAATCAACAGGTCTGGTTAGTCAATCAGTAGAAACCGTCACGTGTCCTACATCTTTTGGCAGCATGCTGTGAGGGGGGTGATCAATGAATAAATTCTCTCACTTTTTGTTGCGTGGTGATCAATAAAAAAAGTCTGAATTTAAAAAAACAAAAACAAGTGTGAACACTGCTGGACATAAACTAAGGGACCCATTTAGCATAAACTTACATTGTAAATTGAACCCTGCACTAAAAGCATTTGGGAGGATTTTTAAAAAAAAGAAAAGATTTTTCTAGACATAATAAGGAGTAAATGTTTAAATTGTTAGCCCTCTAGCTCCATTAGTGCAGCATTTATGCTTGACACATACATAGATCAGCGAGAGACTCACTTGAAAACTGAAGAAACCTATGTTGACAGTTTCTAATAAAACAGGTGCATTTTTATTGAAGGCATTCTTATTTCGTCTTTATAATCCATTATTATGAAAAATTGGAATGCGTCTATAAGAGTTGCAATCCTACAAAAGAGAATTACCTGAGGAAATATTTTTTTGTTTATTTACATCAAATGCCTTGTTTTTTTGGTGACCAGCCATAAAGTCACACTCACAGGCCTAAAGTTAGGTGGCACGCTGCGCCGCCTACAAAACGTAAGCATCACAGCGAACGTGTTTATGAGTATCTTATTTTCCTTTTGAAGCAAACCAAACGAAATAAACAAATCACAAAACAATCTTTATTTATTCAAATTTACCAATAAAAAACATTACATTATTTAATTAGTACAAAATAAATTAAAATATTACTTATTTATTAAAAAAACAATTCAACTTGATCGAACAAGTTTACGAGTATCTCACTTTTCTTTCAAAACAAAACGAAATAAATATTCATAAACAAATCGCAAAACAACCTTATTCATTCAAATTTACCAATAAAAAACATTACATTACATAATTAGAAGTAGAGAATAAACTCATCTTTTTCTCATTTAGTTGTGTTGCGTAAGAACAAATATATTGATTAACATATGTTCGGCTGTGTTGTGAAATTTGAAGTTATTTTTTCCTCAGGCAATGCCGGGTATACCAGCTAGTGTGTAAATAAATCTTTCTGTTAATGCTGTGACACAAGGACTTGTTTATTTAGTCCAACATCTTATAACTTTTCCTGAATGTTTAAAAATTGTAAAAAGGTGACCATCGAGGTTAGGATTCACTTGACAAAAATAGCCCAAACCCATTGCCCATTGACATTGGGCACTCCCTTACAGAGGTATAGAAAAAGTATTTTTTGTTCATATCTTCAAAGAAACAGCTTTGTTTTCGGAGGGCGTGGGTTCAACTGTGTAATTATTTTAATATCTTGCTTTTTGTACTTTATTATGAACTCAAATTAAAAGTACAAAGTAATTCTCTATGCTTTTATATATTTCATAAATCAAATTAGTATAAAACATTTAAATATCTGTGCACTTCTTTAACTACATACTTCAGTTTTGTATTAGTTTTTTTACTCCTGTCAGCAAAGCAATTAAAAGCAGTCACTCTCTCATGAGTGTGTCAGATCTTACCTCCAAACATATATCCTCCAAAAAGGCGCCAGTTCAAACAAATAATTCAAATTGATTCAGCAGCTGCAGCTCAACAATTATTTTAGATATCAACTATTTTTCGACCAATGAAAATACATTCAAGGCCCGTGGGAGCCTACCTATTTCCCATATAAACAAATCAACAGACTGATTTTGCCAGTCGCAGCCTCATGCCTGTTCGGCACGGCTGTATGACTCACATAACACACACACATTCACTTGTGTGCGCCAAGCATATTCACAAACATTTCGATGAAGGAAAGTAAGTCCCTGATTTATACACCATATACATACACTCATTGACACAACAAGTGTTATTACACATATGCATACACTCATTGACATGACTGTACACTCACTTACACAACAAGTGTTATTCCAACTTCTTAAGAACTTTAATTCAATTGACTTATTTGTTCCAATCAACTGATGAACACTTCTCAATGCGAGACACATTTCACAATCATTTTATTCATTGTTATTTGTTCTATGAATAAATATTATATGTTACATACACATTCGTTTATTCATTTATTTCGTTGAACCTTGAACAAGGCCGAATGTAAATTATAATTGTAGACACAGATATGTTCTGTCAGATATTATCCTCTACGGTTTGGTGACCCTACACCTGTGTCTCTACAAGTGAATGTCATACCTTATTAATCACAACACTGTTTTATTGCTGGATTTTGGTTATT
>VCCN01003854.1:7362351-7373818 GCA_006491835.1 Architeuthis dux | reverse complement strand
TTTCCCATGTCTTTCATTATAATTAATGCAAGAACTGTCACACCCACACACTCAAAACTTAATTCTTACCACAACACTCAGCCCAGTGTCATCATTATCTCTTCCTCTGTCACAAGTAATCATGACTCCGGCTTATCTGACCCCTCCCTAACAGCCTACCATCTTCATCTCTGGCTGGTTCAGCTTGAGTTCTCCCCTTGCCTATTTTTCCTTGGGGTAATGTAATCTTTGCCTCTCTATTCCCCATCTTGTCCACTTGGGTCATTGAAATCAGCTGAAAATGGCTATTTTCCCCCTCTCCAAGAAGTTTAGAATGACCATTAACTGTCTTCAGGGCCTCAGAATTATTCAAGAGTTTCCAAGTAGCTTGAGAACTTTGTCTTTGGTTTTGCATTGGCCTGTTGCAAATGAAAAAAAAATGAGGTTGGACACTCTATCATTGCTAATCTAATAAGTCACACACTCACAGCTGTAAAAAAGGGGCACACATTTATTATTGATAACGCCATGTGTACTTATGAATTAATTTGACATGTGCACTCACATTCATTTATTATTAATAATAACATTCATGCTTATACACTAGAAGATTAAAGGAGTCAATATGTCCATACATGCTTAAGAATATATATAAAGTTGATAATTTGTGCAAATCAGGCACCAAATCAAAGTGAAAAATGTTATCTCCCTTTATGGCTAGAAATGGCTGAAAGTGGCTAGATTTTCTTTTCATTACTGTGTTAATTTTAGATCAATGTTAAGTATGCTCATATGAAGGCTCTATTAATTAATTAATGTTTAAGTTTTATTTGAAAAAAAAAGTTATCTACCTTTATTGCTAAAATTGGCTGGATTATTTTTTTTCATTTCCAGCTAACTTTATAGCTAAACTGTTAAGTATGCTTGAAAGATCATACGAAGGCTCCAAAATTATTATGATCTTTAAATAATATATCTATTAAAATAAAACTTAAACATTAATTAATAGAGCCTTCATATGATTTTTCAAGCATACTTAACATTGATCCGAAATTAACACAATAATGAAAAGAAAATCTAGCCTCTTTTAGCCGTAGTTAGCCATAAAGGGAGATAACTTTTTAATTTTTGGTGCCTGATTTGCCAAAATTACCATAATGTTAATAAATTCTCTATTTAATCACTGATTGTTTTCCTTTGAAAGTTTAATATATTGAATTGGTAAATACAGTAAAATGAATTGCCTATGTAGCAGTTAGTAGAGCCATTTTTGTCTCCAGAAAAAAAGCTGGGGACTATCATTCGCTATGGGTGTCTGTTGTCGTTGTATCCTTTTTCTCAGTTGGATAACTTTGTTATTCCTTAATATATTTCAATGAAATTTTGTATGTTGGCATGTGGAGAGATTCTACCTGGGAGGAGGGGGATGAGTTATGGCTGATCCGATTGTTTGTTTCATTTTATAGGTCAACATGCCACAAATATTGAACTTTGGAACTGCTGAACCGATAAGAATGAAAATTGTTATGCAAAATATGAAAGGTGTGTCTGGTCTACACTCTTAGATATGAATATAATCATAGCGTGACATGTTTTGATCGTTACAAAGTGATGGACCCCAGCTTTTTTTGAACAAGTCAAAACTATATGATTTTAAAAATTGTCCCATTTTACAGAACTCTTCTCTATCTTTATACTAACAAGTATTTTGTGAACTGGATATTAGAAACCGTCAACCAAAACTGTAAAATAGGTTTCTTCAGTTTTCAGGTTGGTACAGCTGGCTCGCTGTGTATGTATCATGCGTAAGGGCTGCACAATGGAGTTAGAGGGCAACATCTACTCCTTATTATGTCTACAAAAAACGTTTTTTTTGTTATTTTAAAAATTCCCCCCTTAAATAGGCTTTTAGTGGGGGGTTCAATTTGCAATGTAACTCTTTGCTAAAATGATTCCTTAGTTTTTGTCCCGCATTCACATTTGTTTTTTTAAAAAATCAGACTTTCATAGTGATCACTACCCAACAAAAGGCGAGAGGAGTAACTTATTCATTGATCACCCCTTTTCCCAATTTTTTAATACAGCATATATGGGTGACAGTGATTCATAATTTCCCTTGGAATGCTAGTTATATATCATTTGTGAATTTCTGAAAAAACATGAGTTTATAACAATGAATTCAAAGCAAGAAATAAGCTGATTAAAGTTATTAATATATTTTACAGTTTCAAAACTGTATCTAATTTCTATTATCAAGGAATTTTTAATAACTGCCAAGATGGAAATTAAACAGTATTTTGTTTTTGTTATGATACATGATCACCCCCAACATAGCATGCTGCCAAAAGTTGTTCACGTGACCGTTTCTATTGAGTGACTAACCAGACCTCTCTATTTTAAAACCAAGACTAACTGAAACAAAAAGATTTATCGATCTCTTCATGATATTCCTTATTTATTATTCTTTCTAAAGTCACTTTATATTCTTCACTTTACCAGAATCATTGGAAATCTGCTCTTTTGTTAATTTACAGTTTGGGAACAATTCATGTGAAATAAAGTTGAGTTCCACTTTTCAAAACAGTCTGCAAAGTCCTATTTTTTAAACTTCTTCATATGACAATAATATAGATTTGGACTCTGATTATACGAGGTCTGTCCAGAAAGTATACAGCCATTTTGAATATCTTGAGAACTGGTTGCACCGCCTTGATGGAACTTGGTAACCAATCAGAGAATCATGGGGACCTTACTGTGCATGTATAAACAGACACTCTCCCGTGGGGTTACTCAGTTGGCAGTGGGATGGCATTGTGAGCTTGTGTACTACTGTGTAACTGTTGCATTCACAATGACCAAGTGAGTCATACTTCATGTCTCGTGCAGGTTTTATTTTTTTTTGCAAAACATCACATCACCCAGGTGTGTCAGCTCCCCACAGTCCAAATATGGCTCTCTGCAACTTCTGGCTTTTCCCAAAGAGATTTAAGACCATGGACAAGATTAAAGAGAATGCGACGAAGCAGCTGATGTTGATCCAAAAGAGGACTTTGCAAACTGTTTTGAAAAGTGGAAGGGACACTTGGGTAAGTGTGTGAGGTCCCAAGAGGAATACTTTGAAGGGGACTAAGATGCCATTGCCCTAGGTGGGCTATTTTTTTGTTAATATTAAATAGCTAGATACTTTCTGGACAGACCTTGTATATCCAATGTTCAATATATTCTGCTAAATGATATGCAGGATTTTGCTGTTATTAAATAACATCCTTGCATCCTTTTCTTAACTCTTATATTTAGAGAACTCCAGTAATCTTCCTCTATGTAGAAAAAAAGAAAATATGTTTAATGTCTGAAAACAGAAATAAATTGGAATAGAAAGGGATTAATCAAAGATAGCTACACAAGTGCAAGCATCAACAACAGCTGTACAAACCTTGGGCAAGTTTCTCATCATACCCCACAGGGGTGTCTGGTCCACATGCTTCAAAGTAATCACTAAGCACATTATAACAAACTGGGGAAAAAAGTGAAAAATGAATAATTGTTAATTTAATTTGTTTCCTTTTCTGTACACATTTTTTGCTTGTATTCCTGTGCATACTAGCCCTGCATATCTGAGCCCTCCTCCTCCGCTAGCATGCACTCAAACCGGCCCACGCTGACCTTTGCTTGAACTGTGCATTTCCTTTCATTTTGTCCATCTTCATCATCTCATTTTATTCTCTTCACTTACTGTTTTAACAATTTCATATTCTTGTTTAACTATATTTTATATCTTTCATTATTTCTAACTCTCTTTATTTTATTTTATCTCACTTTCTCTTTCTTCCCTAATCTTTATTTTTTCTTTCTTTTTGCCACCCTACTTTTTTTTCTCGCCCTTTTCCTTCAGTTCTCCACTTTTCAATTTTAGAAGAGGAAAAAATGAAAGACATGGGGGTGAAAAAAGAAGGATTTAGGAAGAGGTGCAGAGTGGTATAATAGTTAACACTGGCATGGAAAACCAAACTGAGTTCGAGTTTTGGCCGAGGCTACTTACGTTCACTTTGCACTGATACCCTTGCGAAAGGCATAAATCCAATTCCTCCTCCCAACTATGGGTAAATAGCAAGCCAGTTGGAGACCATTAGCCCTGTAAGGCAGTCCATCTAAGAGAAGGTTACTCTAATAGAAAAAAACATACAGTTTAGCAGTCGCTGTAGCTAGTCCCAAGCCCGGTAGAGAAATAGGGAGGGTTAGGCATTGGCCAGTCAAAAAAAAACCTACAATTGCAACAGAAACAATAAATAAATCTCTAATAAACACATCCTATATCGTTCAAAAATGGAGACAAACATTACTTGCATTCGCCTTGTCACATAGGATGACCTAATATTATTATATTATTTCAATTTTATAGTTTTTCCTTTACTTTTGCTTTATACTTTTCATTCCAACTTTTTTCATCTTTTTCTATCCCTTCCTGTATTTTTCTATTTTCTTCCACTTTCTCCATTTATATTTCTTTTTCCTTCCCTGTCTTCTATTTCTCTTTTCCTTTTCTCTCCTATTTTTTTACATTCATTATTTTCTGTAATTTTCTTGCCCTTCTTTTCCCTTTAGAATATTTTTCTCATTCACTGCCTGATCATTTCAGCTTATTTTTCTCTTATTTTCATTTTGGTTTTAATCACCATTGTCCCTATTATTATCAATACCCCTTTTTTTCAGTCATTAGTTTATTCATTCATTCTTTTTCTTTTCACTGGTTGCCTCTTAATTAACCTTTCTTCTTCTCTCCTCTCCTCTACCCTCCTTCCTTCCTTCTTTTTTCTCATTCTCCGATTCTTTTAGTCTTTCCTCCACCATTTAAAAAAAATATTCTTTTGTTAATTTTAGTTGTCATTAATTGAACCATAGTCCTCCAACAGTCAAATCTGTAGCAATGGAGGCCAGACACTTTTATTTGGTTCTCAACCCATCCTCCCTCTTTCACTCATTTTCCATTGCATGAAAAGAGTCCCTTTTCTATGTTTCTACCAGTCTTGCTTGTTACACTAATCTTCTTTTCCCAAACCACAGAATAAAGTGATCCAGAAGTAGGAACCAAGCTTGACAATCCAGGCCACTCTAATTCCATACAAGCTCGTCATATCAGCTTTTTATCCTTGTCAAACGCCAATAATCAAGATGACGAGTTCAGATAATCAACTTCTGTCCATTACATTGTAGTTCCTTTACGTATCCTTCTATCTTTTGTTGCACTTTGCTCTTCTCCTTTCTTTTTAAATCTCTTGCATTTGGCCAGGAATAATCAAGATTGATACTTTACCATTCCATCAATTCTTAGCTTTCCCCTTTTTTCTCCATAACTTTCATCATTTGGTCATACCATTGAAGAATTCTTCTATCAAAACTGATCCTGAACCATTCATCTATTGTCAGCTTTCTCCTTTTCTTTTTTCTCCATACTGTATATTATTCAATCATTCTATTGAAGAATTTTTCGATCCGTTATTTCATTCATTGTCAGATTTTTTTCCCAATACCATTTCCTTTTTTGCTTGTATTACTCTTGCTTTTTTTTCTTATGTTTCTTTTTTTTTACTATGTAATTCATTAACTGATCATAACAATGAGAAATTCCTCAATATCGATACTTAACCATTACATTCATTAATGAATATTACAATGAAATCTTTAATTAAAAGATGCCAAAAAATAATTTTAAAGATTTATGTTTCTATGATATGCAAGAAAATAGAATTTGCAGACACAAGTATGAAATGGAATTTAACCCACAAGTATAAAAATCTATCTTTTACTTTGGTTTTGGCCATGAAGTCTATGCATGTACATTTTGAAGCAATCATGTGGTGTGGAAAGAATTTTGTTTCCATATTTTTACAATATCCTGTGTGTATGCTTAGGTCATTTTAATTATTTTCCTGGTGCCATTTATCATGCTACTAGCATAGTACCCATCAAGAATGATAGGATTATTTATGTGTGGATCTGCACTTCTGCCTAGGATCAGAGTATCTGTTTGCTCTGCCTAGGATCAAAGTGTTGCTCCCCAGCACTTCTGCTTAGGATCAGAGTGAAGTATTACACAATATCTGAGAGGTGAAAGGGCTGGAGCTGTCATAACAAATTTTTCTGACTAAACCAAAATAAAAGGCCCTTCTTTCAATTTCTCATTCCCATTTAATATTATCCACAAAATAACAACTAAAGCAT
This sequence comes from Architeuthis dux, assembly GCA_006491835.1. Taxonomy (NCBI): domain Eukaryota; kingdom Metazoa; phylum Mollusca; class Cephalopoda; order Oegopsida; family Architeuthidae; genus Architeuthis; species Architeuthis dux. Next base: position 7,367,620 of record VCCN01003854.1, on the reverse strand, counting down.
CCAAACCATATCAAGTTTTGTTGTGTTTTATCTTGGTACCAAATCTTGCAATTTTTCTTCCCATTCAATCAAATTTTAATAGCAAGCATATAATCAATACTTGGCTTTTATTTTTCTTCTTTCCATAATATTTTCCGTTTGGTCATACCACTGAGATATTCCTCACTCAAGATTTCTCCTTGATCCTTTCTTGACCTTTCCCCATTTTTTAAAATACCATTCATTACCTGGTCATTCTATTGTGTAATTCCTTAAACCCAGCATTGATATTCAAACATTCCATCTGCTTTCAACTTCTTCTTTCTCTTTTACCCACTCTCCCCATACCATTCATTATTTGGTCATACTATTGTGCAATCCCTTGTATCACTCCCACATTCCTTCCTTCTGGGGCCCACTGACATCTCTCCCTTCTCTGGTTCCTTCCCTATCTCCCTGGAGCTTAGCCCAACTTCACTGAGTAGTCACCATCTTTGCTGCTACTGCTGTTTCTACTTTTTCATCTAGTCCTTCTGCTTCTCAACCCTTTTCTTTTCTTTCATCTATTTCCTAGTCTCATTTAGCTCTTTTACTCTTTCTTCTCCACTTTCCTCTTTCTTCTTCTTTTTTCTTCATTTCTCCTTCAATTTTTCTTTCTTCTTTTTCTCATTTGTGCCCAATTTTTTCCTTTCCAATTCTCTCTTTAATTCATTCTTTTTCATTTTTTCCTTCAATTTCTTTTTTGTCCCTTTCTAAAATTTCTTCACCTCTTTCTTCAATTTTTTTTCTTTCTTTCTTCACTTCTTCTTCAGTTTCATTTTTTCTCCAGTTACCTATTTCCTTCTTTTTTTCATCATCTTTCTTCATCCAATTTTCTTCTTCATTTCTCCTTCAATTTTTCTTTCTTCTTTTTTGCCCAATTTTTTCTTTTCCAATTCTTTCTTTAATTCATTCTTTTGCCCTTTTTCTATCAATTTCTTCTTTGTCGCTTTCTAAAATTTCTTATTCTTCACCTATTTCTTCAATTTTTTGCTTCTTCACGCCTTCCTTCAGTTTCTTTCACATTTTCCTTCTTTTTTTTTTTTGCCTTCTTCCAACTTGTACCGATGATGATGGTATTTCTACCAATTATATTGAAACTTAATAATATGTGTTGGTGATGAGGTGTTGGGTCAGCCATGCAGCCAGGCTTCATTGCTGTGACCCCCTTTTTCTTGAGTGCCTTGATCTTGTTCGGAAGTTGGTTTTCAGAAAGGTCACTTGGCTGTGTAAAACCAATCGCAACGGTTCTCTTCCTATTGTCTTATATCAAAGAGAATACTGATGGGAAAAGGGGAGGACCTGCCAGTCAATTTGCTATTAGAGAGGAAATGGTTATGAAATGGGAGAAAAGACAATAAAGAAGAAAAAATGAGAAAGAGACCAAGTAAAGAAAGATGTGGAGAAAGAAATGTCTGTCGTGACTGGGTACACTAGCGATCAAGTCATTCACTTTTCTAATCTTTATTGATCCGAACAATTTTTTTTTTTACTCAGCTTTTTTCTTCTCTGTTAATGAGTTGTAAAGATGACTCTTATCACATATATAGTGGCTCAGACAATGTGAGTTACTCACCATAAAAATCATACATAATTACAATTTATACTCAGAGGAGAGATATTTTTCTTTAAACCAAGCCAAAGAAGCTCTTTCATCAGTACATTCAATGGTCATTATTAATCACTGCTACCCACAACAGACCGGTTTAAACACTGTTGCTGCATTTAGGTTATTCATGTGTTCTGACATTTATACAGTATTGCCCATAAATAAGTACATCCCTACCATTTTTTATAGAAAGTTCATTTTCTTCTAAACCAAACATAGCAGGATTTTATTATTTCTAGTGGAACATTACCCAATCAAAATGGATATTATCAGGTATTATTTATGACCAAACTCTACAGCATTGAAACTCTGTTGCCAAAAATATGAATATGTTGCTTTCCAAAGATGAGTACAACTACGAAAAAATATTTTTGGCAACAAAGTTTCAATGCTGCAGAGTTTGGTTATAAATACTACCTGATAATATCCATTTTAATTGTGTAATGTTCCACTAGAAATAATAAAATCCTGCTATGTTTGGTTTAGAAGACAATTAACTTTCTATAAAAAAGTGGTAGGGGTGTAATTATTGATAGGCGATACTGTATGTATCTATGTATCTGGACTTTGCCCAGCCCTTACTGTTCATAGTAGAAACTTGAAATTTTGCACACACACTCCTCTCAATGAGTAGGGAAAACGTTTTGTTTTTATTTTTTGAAAATTCCCCACCAACATAGGTTTTTAGTGGGGGGTTCAATATGCAATGTAAGTTTATGTTAAACTGTTCACTAGTTTGTGCCCGCTTGTTTTTAAAAAATTCAGACCCGTTTTAGTGATCACAGCCCAACAAAACATGAGAGAAGTAACTTATTCATTGATCACCCCTTTTTCAAACTTTTTAATTGATCACCCCCAATACAGCATATATATATGGATGGTGGTGATTCATAATTTCCCTTGGAATGCTAGTTGTATTATAGATTTATGGTATCTTTGTTTTATAATAATACTAAGTTGATATATGTCTAAAACTCAGTATTTATTTAAATAAGAGAAAGATGTAAATAGCAAAATATGTTTTTAAACATTTGTTATACCTTAATTGTCTGAGTAACTCTTTCTTGTGTCTCAGATATTTCTTTTGTCTACAAGATCATAATTGTTAAGTACTCTTATAAGAAAGACAGGGAAACTCTCAGGACTTACTTTAGACTTCATCTTAAAACTATGTATAGTATTATACAGCGGTATAGATTAATGCCTATTTATTATATTGAACTACCAAATATAGGAAAGCAAACATAACATGATATGAAACCCTGTATCTAAAAATGGTATCTTGAGATTAGAAATAATGGCAAGATCTGAATTCTTCATTTTTCTACAGTGCCAGAATCCTGATCATTAATTTGCAGGAATGCTTTAAAAAATGCAAGGGAATGTTTATTGGTTTTTCACATCATTTTTTCCATAAATATATATACAGATTTGGATGGCTAGGCCTTACAACCAAATAGATAAGAGAGAGATTTCTTTTATAGTGATTATTTCTATCATTCGGGTATCATATATTTTATAAAAACATGGCTCACAACTTAATGGAAAGGTCCTTTGGCTCAACTAGAAATCAGAATTTCCCTTATCCGAGGCAAGTATGTAGGAATAATCCATAAAAAAAGTCCAGGAATTTCAAGGGAATCTCAGAATTCACAGCTTGCTAGTTCCCACTTTTCCAGTGAGTCATACCCACAGCTGATACCTCCTCCCGTGTACATGGGTAAAATTTGGTCGCCAAGATGATTATGTGGCCTACTGGCCAAAATATAAAGAAAACTGAAAAAGAAATGAAGATGGCAATCAGATTAAATATTATCATGCTTGGGAGTTGAAGAGCATATGTTGTTCATGCTCTTCAACCAGGAATCTGCAGATTATTGGGATGCTGCAAACATTATGAATAGTGACTCAAGAGGGAAAAGATGGCTTGAATGATATTACTACTATTACAACTAGTGTGCGTCAATAAACAATAACAAATATGGTGCTGAACAATCAAGGAAGGACGGAGGATGAGTTTAAGGGTTAGATTTGATCCTGAGCCAGCCGTAAGAGCTATAGTAGCTCAGTTGGTAGAGCAGTTATATACATAGGCTGCTTCCCGAGGTAAAAGGGACGCAAGTTTGAGTCTTGCCTTGAGCTTATTCTTTATTCTTTATTTCTGATCTGTGCTGTTTACCCACTGCTGTAGACTTACAGTCAGCAAGTTTCAATAAAAAGCAACTAAAAAAAAAAGTTTTATGATGAAAGATAATATTAGTCAAAAATTAATGATGGTATGGGTACCAGCATTTGCAGATTCTAACTTAACATTGAATTGAAACTTCTTTCTTGGTATTCTTAGTTGATGCCTTCACTGTTTGGTCATTTATACACTTAGTTTTATTAGTCCCCATTATAATGTGGGTGTTGGGGTCCAAGAAAGCCAACTGCATTATAACTGAGCTGTGATCAATTTAGCTATTTTGTAGTTAAATCTAGCTATTTTGGAGCTATATTAATATTTTTTGGTTCACCATCCACCCGCATTATCATGCAAACCGCGCTATAACAAACCGCGTTATAATGGGGGAGGCCTGTATCATTATCATAATTTGCTGGCTAGGACCATTCCTTATTTTCACTTCTCAAGCTGTATCATGTACTATCACCACAGCACACATCAGCAACAGAAGTTTGCCATTGCCTTTTTGATGGGTTTTAACCAAAGTTTTCTTTCTTGACAAATGTGTTTATATTTGGTGTGTTGGATTCTTACTAAGAGGTGCAAATTAGTCAGAATATCGAATGAATTTATCAAATTCAAATTCTGTTTGCTGACCCACTCTCACATTCCTTGGAAAGGCATGATCCAATCTTCCCAGCCTTTTGTCATGTCGTCAGTTTTTCTTGATCATAGTTTTTTAATTAACACATACAGGGAAGTGGGTTCACTCTCTCCATAATTATCCACCCAGGCAAAACAGTAAAATGGTTACTATTAGATTGTTACATTTGAAATGTCATTTTTTTAAATAGTAAGATCAAGGATGATATAAACTACACAAAAAGGTAAATATTTAATCAAAATATGATCCATTTGAAACACTAAACTTTTTTCAGCAATCCTCCAATGGTGATTTGCCATCTCTACAAAACTCTTTAGGTTTAGTAGTCACACATTCAGTAAAGGCAAGATTAGGGCTTCCTATTATTGAACCTTTTATTACAGATATAAAGTTAAATGTGCTTGAAAAGATGATAATCCATAGGAGAAATGTCAGAGTAATATGTAGGATGCCATATCCCAATTCTCTAAGCTTAGACATAGTCAGCTAAGAGGTGTAGTGTCTCAAACTGTTGGGCATTTCATTCGGTTCATGTGGGGCCCATTTTACCAACATTTTAACCATTCCTATTGCCTTGAGATGATGTGATATGGTTGATTATTGAAGTCCTAAAGTCTCCAGAAAGTGCTGGAACTGTTGCTTGCGGGTCATTGGCCACTGCTCACGATTATTCTTCACAATTAAGAGGAGATTTGGGCCTCCCTCAACGTTTACTATTGGTCAAATGTGTTATAAGGCTTTTGAAATTGAACACAGTTTCATCTACTCTGAAATTTGGCATTTGAAATGTAGTATTTTCCTGAATTTGAATACT
>VCCN01003854.1:7307187-7333239 GCA_006491835.1 Architeuthis dux | reverse complement strand
TTAATTTATTATATATACAATACAAAAGTTGTAGTAATCATCATCCGTCGAAATAGAAGTAGTAGTGCAGTTTGACCATGTAGCAGCAAGTCTTGTTTACTTTATTTTTCTAACTTGTTTCCAATTTTTCTTGATTTTACCTACATAATCTTTTTTTTTACACAGTGTGATGCAATTTTTTGCCAAAAACTTGTGCACAAACTTGTCACACAGTATGCAAGCTCATTCAAAGGTAGCTCACTGCCGACTGAGTAAGTCCATGGGAGAGTGTCTGTTCACGTATGTACAGAACGGTTCCCTCTGATTGGTTGCCAAGTTACATCAAGGCTGCGCAACTGATTCTCGAAAAATTCAAAATGGCTGTATACTTTCCGGAGAGACCTTGTATTATACTTACATACATTTAGTATACACAATTATTTTGTTTGTTTTGTTGTTTTGTTGTTTATTCCCTTAGCCTCCTTGTTGAGCATAGGGCCGCAACTACTCTGCTGCAGTTTCAGTAACAAGTAGGTTTTATGGGATGGAATTGCTAGCCCCACGCCCAACCCTCCTCCCGTACCCGGGCTTGGGACCTGCTATGGCGACTGCCCACAAAGATATTAAATATGTTTTTTGGGTTACATTAATTTTACTTTTTCTTGGCTTTATTGTATTTTTCTTGTCGTTGTTGATGGCTGGGTTACAACGTTTATTACTCAACTTTTGGTGTGTTGTGAACCTTTTCTTCTTTTCTTTCCGCTATGTCCTCACCGGTCTCCCTCTGTGTTAAAACCTGGCCACCTTTATCCGTTCTGTCCCTTACCTACCTGCTTGCCCAACTTTTTCATCCACAATTTTCATTATGGAAAGAAACACATGTTAATGTCAGTTTTGATTTCACTTTGTTGGATAAGATCAGGATTTTTTGGGATGGGTGCCAGAAACAATATTGATTCACAACATTAAAAAAATCAAACAAATAAAAAAAACAGTTTGTTATTGCTGGTTTGTTTGTTATAATCTTTTTTATTTTTCCAACTATTTCATTTGTTATTATTTTCATTTATTCCATAGTTTTGTAATTTTCTATAAACTATACATTAATAAATCTACCTTTCTTTATTTGTAGTTGTTTTATATTATTGTTAGAAACTGTCAACCAAAACTGTCACCAAAACTGTCAACATAGGTTTCTTCAGTTTTTGAGTTGGTCCGGCTGGCTGGCTGGCTATGTATGTATGTATGTATGTATGTATCATACAGGCCACACCAATGGAGCTAGAGGGCTAAAGATTTCAACAATTACTCCTTATTATGTCTAGAAAAACGTTTTTTGTTTTTATTTCAATCTAAAATGTAGGTTTATGCTAGATTGATCCCTACAGGCCATACCAATGGAACTAGAGGGTTGAAAATTTAAATAATTACTCCTTAATATGTCTAGAAAAAACTTTTTTGTTGTTTTTATTTCAATTTACAATGTAGGTTTATGCTAAATTGATTCCCCCACCGGTTTCAACTTGTGTTTTTTTCAGTGCCTTTTGAAAAAAACACAAATTGAAACCGGTAAAGGCTAATAATGATTATTATTTTATGTCAAAACACCTATGACAAAAATAAAAACATCTATGCCATAAATCAAAAGCTTGGCTTTCCTTTCTTTCACTTTTTTCTTAAACTATATATATATATTTTGGATATATTTGGATAAACATTGTTTGAATACATTTTATCCTGTTAGTTTATTGTTTCATAGGTTAACTTATCGATTTTAGATTTTTCATTTTTAAAAATTTAGTCATTGTTGTTACTCTTCAATTCTCAAGACTGTAATTGTTGTCAAACTACAAGACAATGTCAAGAATTGTTTTCCTATCGTAACAAGAACAACAAGAACAATCCTCATCAAAATTAGGTGTGTAAACCGATATATAAAATTCCAATTCTAATAAATAAATATAGGAAAAATATATTTCTATAATTTTTTATTTAATATATATACAATACAAAAGTTGGAATAGAAGTTGGAGTGAAGTTTGACCCTGCAGCAGCTAGTCTTGTTACTTATTTATTTGCTTTAATTTCTTTTCATCATCATCATCGTCATCATCATCAGCAGCAGCAGCAGTAGTAGTAGTAGTTGTTGTTGTTGTTTTTGCTGTTGTTCTGTTATGTTTCAATGTTGTTCTTTCGGATACTATTATAGCAATAGCAACTACTTTATTCACTTTTCTTTTCCGCTTATTACTTTATTTGCCACTATTTATTTATGTTTTGTCTATTGTTAAGCCAAAACATCAAACATCTCCAGTCAATTCAAAAAAGATCCTCTTAGGATTCCACATTATTTAAAAATCATGGATCAGATTATTTTTGGAATATTCAAACATTATTGGAATTGGGAAGAAGAAGAAGAAGAAGAAGAAGAAGAAGAAGAAGAGAGAGAGAGAGATAGAGAGAGAAAATGAAGGAATCAGCCTATGAGAAAGAAAGAGAGAAGCAGAAGAAGAACAATTCTTAATCTTATTCATCTGTTTACAATTTGCATCAACAAAACACAAAACTTTCTTATGTGGTAATGTCATTTGTATCATCATATCTTATAATGATAATATTTAAGATCGAGGAAGCGGGGAGAAGAGACAGGGGGGTTATATTGGAGAAAATGGAAAGTTTGTTGGGTGTAGGGGTTCTGACGTAGGAAGGACAACTAATCGAAGGTTATATTGCAGAAACTGGAGTGAAAGGAGTTGATGGAGGTTGGCCCTCCCTGACCCGTTTGGGAGATGAGCTGTGTTGGGTCTGCCATAGAAAGGGGATCTGTCAGTCAAAGTAATACAAGATGTTGATACTGGAATGTAATTGTGTGGAAGGAAAAGAGTGGAAGAGCAGGTTCAAGTTAGCCAAAGCTGATAAATGAAGGGAAAGAGAAAAGAAGGAACGAGTAAAAAGAAGAAATTAAAAGTGAAGAAGAAAATTAAGGGTGGTCGCAGAAAAATAAATTGAAAAATGAGGGGCAAAAAAGAACACGATAGAGGATGAATGAAAAAAGAAGAAGAAAAAAGATGAGAAAGAAAGAAAGAATTAATCCCTTTGAAAAATCCTGACAATGAAAATGGACTTGGATTTGTGAGAGAGAAAAATTAATAGTGAATACAGCGAGATATTTAAAGGGTGAGAGGAGAAAGACATTTTCTCCATTTTCAAGGGGAAATATTCATAAAAAAGAGTAAGAAACCTCAAAATATAATGATGTAAGCGAAAATAATGATATAATAGAAATGATATATAAATATAGATTTCTTTTTTACTTCTATGAGCCTGCCCTCTTGAATTTTTCTCTACTCCAACCCATTTACCCTTTCTCAACCACAAAATTAAAGAAAGAAACAATATATAAAAATGTTTAAGCGAGGGCAAAGCGTACATTTAGGAGGGGGGTAACAATATATAAATGTGCGGAAAGGAGAGAAGATAAAAAAAAACGAACTATAATGACGGTAATAGAAAATAATGATATAATGGTTATGATATATAAATAGATACTGGCTTCTCCCCTCTATTTCCCCTTCTTTCAACACTGACAACCACAAAATTATATATAAATGAAATAACATGAAAGATTTTTATGAATGAATGAATAAATGAAAAACTAGTTTCTTGGTTGCTGATTATTTATTTATCTATTTTTGCCGGGTTCATTTTTCAGGATGAAATGGAAGCAAATGATCTCTATGTAAAATTTGTTGGTGGTGACATTAACACTACCAAAGAGACGTAGACATCCCATCTTGTGATCAGCGATGTAAAACATTGTAAAATCATCCCCCCCACTCTTCACCAAAACATGAAGGGGGGAGAAGAAAAACAAAAACAAAACATTATTGACACAACACAACACAGAAAATGTGATACGCTGAGAAATCCCAGTGGCTATGATGTTATGTTGTAACTTTGGAGGAAGGCAGAGAGGAAAGGGAGGGTCTTTTAGTCTTGATGTGGTTTGTTTGGGGTCTTTTTTGGCAGTGTTGACGTTGTTCTGCCGATGAAGAGCAAGGAGGAAGAGTCAGAGTGACTATCAGAATGATTATCTTTGGTGCTTTTAGTTACATTATTGCGTGTCGGTGTCGAAATAGAGAGAAATGAAGCTTCTCTCAGATTGTGTTAAGATATGACTTTTCTCAATTGTGTGTGCGAGCAAAGAGAACATTACTTACAGATTTAGGTATCAGTTAAGAACGTCGCTAAAAATAAGGAAATACATTTGAAAAGGAGAACTCTAATGTTTTGCGATGTCAATTTTTTTCTTTTTCTTTAGTTTTTAATATTCCCCTTCCCTATTTGCAATGAATGTATCTTTCTTAGAGGGTTGGTAATTTATTCCTTTCCAGAGTCATTTAATTTCTCATTTTTTTCTGTTTTTTTTTGTGGTGATAAATTTAGTCGAACAGTAATCAGTAATTGAAAAGCCTAGTTAATTACAAGCCTTTCGTTTTTTAAATTTATTTTTTTATTTAGACTCGGGTTTTCTCTAGACTCTGAGTAGCGAGAAGGACTTAGAGTTACAGACACACATTATTTAAACCGAATTTCATTCCCCTTCTTTCTCTTTCCCATCTTTTTCCTTTGATGCCATTTTGGGTGCATAGCTCTAACACCCAGTCTCAAGAAAGTAATTAAAAGGAAAAATCTTTACAAGGTTATAATAGTTGTTGTTATAAGCCAATTCCTTTGGAACTTGAGATTTTTACGATAAGCCATCATGCTCCCAACCCTGATCTCCCATCCAAAATCGAATCGTTGCTAACTCTAACATCACGCCATTGCATATCAAGCAGACGACAGACATACATAGCTGAAACTAACTGCTGTTATACAGAAGAGAACGAGTTTTTTAATTATTTTTTTTTTGAAGAAGGGTGATAGTTTCTTTTTTTCAATTTGGTCTTGCATGATTTTTAATTTTGCTTTTTTGTTTTTTAATGTGTGCGAGTGTGTGTTTGGCCCACCTCCCCCCAATAAACTCAGAATAAACAGAACAAAAAAAGAAAATTCCTATAGCCAATTTGTACCCTTCAGCAATGAGGAGTCTCTCAGCTCGGCTGGTGTTCATTTAATCCAAAGTCAGAAAAGGAAATAAGGGTTCCTCTCTTCTTTATTATCTTTTTTCTGGAGGATATTAGAGATGTAGTAAAAAACAAAAAACAAACATCTATGTATATATTTTTGAATTTGAGTTACAGGCAAAATGACTGCCATTATATACAATGCTTTGACACATTTCAATCATCTGCAGAGATATTTTTGTAATTTTCCAGCAAGGCTACTCAACTATGCATGGGAAAAATCAGTTTTGAAATTCTTCTGCATCTTCAGCGTTTTTGTTTTTACATTTTGGTAGACATTTCAGTTGCTTTTATTTGGTATGTATTACTTTTCTGCTAATGCTACAATTAATTTAATGAATAAATGTAGATTATATGTAGAAAGGTATATTTCAAATTTGAATAATAAATTTGCATTTATAATTATCCTTCCTTAATAAGGAACTGATCCCTACATTATAAAATTCCTATAGAAATGGATGGACAAAGTCCACAAGTATAGAAATGGAGTATACAGTAAATTTGTCTTTGATGATGAAACAAGTGAAAATTGTGAAACATTAATGATGATATACAATACAATTCTTTGGGTACATTACCTTGTAGTAGGGGTTAGTTAGCATGCTGGTCTCACAGACCAACAATGCTGTAGTGAGTTCAATCCTCACTGATTGCCCTACACTATTTGACAGCATGCCGTATGGGGATGATCAAAATTGGAAAAAGGGGTGATCAATGAATAAATTACATCTTGGGTGGTGATCACTAAAAAAGTCTGAATTTAAAAAAAACACAAGCGTGAACGCTGCCGGACACAAACTAAGGGACCAATTAGCATAAATTTACATTGTAAATTGAAACCCCCACTAAAAACTTATTTTGGGAGTGAATTTAAAAAATGTTTTCTCTAGACATAATAAGGAGTAAATGTTTAAATTTTCAGCCATCTAGTTTTATGGATGTGGCCGGTATGTGCGACACATGCATACATAGATAGATAGCCAGCCAGCTAGCCAGACTCCCCTGAAAACTGAAGTAACCCATGTTGACAGTTTTGGTGACAGTTTCTAATATATATATATGTGGGAATCAATTTTAATGGTTCCTTACAAGCGGTACTGCTGGTTTCACATATAGATTTTTATGATTTATAGATTATGAAAATATATATGTGAAACCGCTTTTAATGAACCATTAGAATTGATTCCCACAAATATTCGCTCTACCTTTGTATTGAGCTCTCTTCGGATCATGTGTGTGTGTGTATATATATATATGTGTGTGTGTGTGTGTATATATACATATATATCAATAAATAAATAAGGTCAATAGATATACAGATGTATATGTATTATCTTAAATTGCTTTATTATAAAAGTACTCAATAAACCAAGGGGTAGAGCTGAAATATAAGTATGTGGTAAAACATGGCTCATACAAAGTTTAAACTCTGTTTCACTTGGGTCAGATTTGAAAATTTGAAAATCTGACCCAACAGTGAAACAGTATTTGTCAGGTTACATTAGAGTAGAAAGTTGAATTGTGACAATTTCATTTGCTTCATCTATTGGAATTCAAAAGGCTTTGCCAATCTAAATTTAATCAAAATCTGTTCAGGCATTTATAAATACCTACATAATGCATGCATGACAAACTGATTGGAGCTTTTATATTTTTAGTATTGATAATTGTTGCCAAGCCATTGAACTCAGGTTTAATGCAACATCATAGAAACATTTTGAATGTTTCCACAGATGTACTTATATTGGTTATAAATGTATGTGTATAAAAGACTGTGTTCATGTACACATACATGAAGGATGGTATCAAACTTTATTGCTTGCTATTCTATTAAATCATGTATTGTCATTGTCCGTTGTCATACGCTGTTGAGATATTCTTATGCTAGTATCTTACAGATAATATGCATTCAAATGTAGTTATGAGACTGTGGTTCTGGATATTCTATAATTTCCCATAAATATGTCATCATTTATATAATATAAGACCTTGGTACCTAGCTTACATCAATGGTTGGCAAACTTATTTGGCAGGTCATTGATTAGTAAGTTCAATCTCCACAGATGCCCCACTATTGTGGCCTTGTACCTTACTATAAATATCTGTATAAGACCATATTATATTGTTCAAATTTAAGCCTAAGTGAAAATCTAGAATTCACTCATACCATTCTTGGAAAACTTAAATAACAAAAGAACCAATATTGTGATTAGATAAGCCACAACTTATTTACTTCAAATACTAGTACAGGAATACGTTAAATAGTTCGGTTTTGATTAGTGCAGCTTTTGATGTAGTACAGTTAAAATATTGCTGTCCAAATTAATGTAACTAAGTATAAGCTGAAAGAAAAAAAAACATTAAATTATAATCAAACCTTGAACAGTGCAGTTTTGAACATTACAGAATAATTTGGGATGAATTAACCGTATTAATCAAGGTATACCTGTATATTTTTACATGGGCAGATGGGATGCTACTGAGTCCAAGTCAATTGTGTGGATCCATCTCTGATTGAATTCTTGAAGCTTGCATGATAAGTTTGCTTTCCAAACTAAAGAATCCAAATCCCAACTCAGATATTACACTATTGTGAGATTCCTACAAAATAAAACAGAAAAATACATCAAGAAATCAACACGGCACACCTTCCTTAATGGGTAAAAACATCTTTATTTGGAAATGATTGAGATTGTGGAGAGTTCCCTGCTGTGTTATTAGTATTCACTTGGTATAAGTGAAAACATAGGGTGCCTGCCAAATGTCAAAGGGGGGTTAACACATCACCCTTCAGGAATGGCCAAAAAGATGAGCACTTCCTTTGTAAGTGCCAACCAAGATAGCAGAGAGACAGACAATGCAACCCGTTATTTTGGCACCCTGCAATTCTTGTGGCTAAGCTATTTCCTGCAGTTAACTGATGCCAATATTCTCAAGATATGAGCAAAATTGGCCTTTCTGTTCAAGATTTGGGAGATTAGTAATGTTAATTGCTGATAGAAATAGGTGATGGAACAGATAAGGATAGAATATAATAGGAAATGAAAGAGAGAGAGCAGAACAAGCTTGATAGGTAGATAGATACTAAGAAAAGAATGTTGAGTTAGAATGGCATAAGATTTGCACATTGATTCTGGTTTTTATTATAAAACAATGTATTTCTCTCTCTCTCTCTCTCTCTCTGTCTCTCTCTATCTCTCTCTCTCATATATTAATTACTGCTACCCACAACACTGGTTTATAACTGGGTTTAGATTATTCATGTGTTCTGATATTTATATGTATCTATATATCTATCTATGTATCCAGACTTCACCCAATCCTAACCATTCATAGTTGAAACTTAAAATTTTGTACAAACAATGAGTAGGGAAAATATCTTTTGTTTTTTTGAAAATTCCACCCCTAAATATTGGGGGGGGAGGGGTATGCAGTATGCAATGTAAGCTTATGCTAAACTGGTCACTAATTTGTGTGATTACAGAAAGGCGAGAGAAGTAACTTATTCATTGATCACCCCTTTTTCCAACTTTTTAATTGGCCTTACCGTTCATAGTAGAAACTTGAAATTTTGGCACATACACTCCCCTCAATGAATAAGGAAAATGTTTTTTTTTTAAATTCCCCTCTAAATAGGTTTTTGGAATGGGGTTCAATTCGCAATGTAAGTCTATGTTAAATTGATCACTAGTTTGTGCCCACTTGTTTTTTGAAAATTCAGACCTTTTTTTAGTGATCACAGCCCAACAAAAGGCGGGAGAAGTAACTTATTCATTGATCACCCCTTTTTCCAACTTTTTAATTGATCACCCTAAACGCAGCATATATGGGTGTCAGTAATTCATAATTTCCCTTGGAATTCTAGTATACTTTATTTCCCGGCATCAAGGACGCTTCAACCCAAAGGATGCAGCCCAATTTTGACCCACAACATCGAAAAAAAAAGAAGAAAATTAGGATGAAAAAAGTAAACTTTGGCCCGTTGGATAGAGGATACATTTTTTAGACTTATTTCAGGAAAAAAATAATTGGAACATCAATTCAGACAGGAATTTTTTTTTGGCGGTGATCACTAAAAAAGTCTGAATTTTAAAAAAACAAGTGTGAATGCTGCTGGGCACAAACTAAGGGAGCAATTTAGCAAAAAATTACATTGTAAGTTTAATCCCACAACTAAAAACCTATTTTGGGGGGGAATTTAAAAAAAACAAAATTATGTTTTCTAGACATAATAAGAAAAAAAAGTAACAGAGACAACATTTGATGAATGGATTAGTTAACCAAGAGAGAATTGAAACATGCTAAGACTCAGTTGCTCTCCTGTGTCTCACAAAACATGAGGCAATGATTTTGTTTCCATTTCTTGAAACGATCAATGGAGACCCAATTATTGTTTGTCGAAATTGTTGATTTTTAAGGCGATAGACTGACTTACAAAACTAAAGGGATCCAACTGCCCTGCTATTTAGCTGTGGGGGGAGAAGTGTATTCATGCCTTTCCAAAGGTGTTAGTGTGAAGTGAACGCAGTGTCCCATCCAGAATTTGAACTCGCTTTGCTGATTCCATTCTCTGTGCTGTTAACCACTAGGCCACCCTCACCTCAAATAGAAACAGAAGAGGAAGTTTAAAATATGCACCAACTATCTTTCCATTGATTGAGGGTTTGATAAAACATACTTTTAGCTCTGACCCCTTTTTCCTAGTACAGTCACGATCCTATCTGAGGCTTAATTAAAGTAGGAGAGACCTGTGCAAGATGTTATCACATCTTCCTGTGTCCAGTTATGCTGTATCAGTTAAATGACGGCATTAACATGACTGACATTTGGACAAGGCATAGTGGGGTTTTGGGTTCATGTCTTACCCAGGAATGATCCTAGTGGTTGATGACCAGGATTTGAAATTATTTCAACAGAGTCATTTTTCCACCCCTGCCCCAACAAACTTAGAGAAATTGATGAGCAGATTCAAGCAAAGAAGGGAAAATAGATCGACAAGATTGATAATCTGGAAAAAAACACTCCAAAACAAAAGGAAAATCATCAGTGCCCAAAATAGAATAACAACAAATGTAAATAATGAATTGGTAAATAGATGAAGTGACTTAACCAATTACATACTTATGTGATTGCTAAGTAATTTAACAAAAATCAGCTGGTAAGAAGCGTGCCAATATTACTGTCCAGATCATATTTTTGATGTCTTTTTTGAAATTAGTACATGTAAGTTGCAAAATAATGATTTTTTTGTTTACTTTGGACATCCTATTAAAATATTCTGATGGCAAAAAAATGGTAGATTTCCATTTATCTCTGAAGATTATATCTTCAGAAATAAATGGAATATACAAAAAAATTCAAGGGTGCCAATAATCCTGAGCGGCACTATTGGCTCTTGTCAAGGTTGACTATGGGGGTAACAACTATTGCTTCTACTGCCTGAGTCGGTAAGATAGTTGTGGTTAGCTCAAGTGTTCACCCACCTACTCTCTTCTTCAAATATTGTGGTGTTCCAGTGATGAGACATTTTGTCATCAACATAAAAGTAACCAGTCTTTTTATATTAACAGTATTTGGCATACAGAGTGGGTATGTTTTACGCAGGTTATCTAAAATGTAAAATTTGAAAACCCACTAGGCTTTGTCTTAATGTCAGTCAGGTGAATGCTGTCATTTTACTGATAGAGCACAATTGGGCACAAGAAGATGTGATAACGTCTTGCATAGGTCTCCTCTACTTTCTGGTTTCCTGAAAGGAACATTCCAGAATTCAACTCAAGAGTGATATTTGATTGTCTAAAAAGTTGGTACTGTTTTGGTTGTTATTTGGCATTAGAAGTGTTTAGTTTTTTTTACAGTTTAGCTGGGAACTTTTCACTCATCCACCATATTCACCAGGTATTTATTATGGTCTTTACAGAATTCTCTTAATAAAAAAAAATTCAATTCCAAAATTCAGCTCAAGAGTGATATTGGTTTGTGCAAAAAGTTTGTTCTGCTATTGTTGTTAGATTGTTTAAGGAATGTTTAGTTTTATTACAGCTTGGCTGTGAAGTTTTCACTCATCCATCGTATTCACTTTCAGATTACGAATTATTCTGGTTTTTACAGAATTCTCTTAATGAAAAAAAAATTCAATTCACTCGAAGACTTCAAAAAACACTTAGAGCAGCTCTTTGTTGAGAAAGATAAAAAGTTCAGGGAGGATGGAATTATGAAGTTGCCTGAAAGATGGCAGAAGTTAGTGTAACAAAATGGTAAATATGTTGTTCAATAAAGTTCATGTCAAAAATAAATGTTTTTTATTTTTTACTTAACAAACCGAACAAACTTTTTAACCAACCCAATATCTTATTTCATTAATACAACAAAAAACTTAGTGTCAAAAGTGCAATAAATCTGAATATAACCTAGGAGGCCATTTTTTACCATTTTTTTTATGTAAAAAAAGTTTTAATATCATATACAGTACTGTACAATATAAAATTATTAAATTATGATAAAGAATATGTAATATTTACTCACCTTTTTGACAGTGTAGTTGAGTGATGCTTAACCTTTTTTGGCAGTGACCCCAAATCTTATCTAAAATCTGTCATGGAGATCCGTATTCTTATAGAAAAGATTTATTTTAGGCATAATTAAAATATATATTAGTTATTATAAATGAAAAAGGAAAGGTAATTCACAATATTTTATTGATGACTAATATTCAGAAATGAAATAGAATATTAATGAAAAATGTCCATTAAATCCAAAATACATTATAGCAGGGTCTGTTGAATCGAGGGTTTACTGTATATTTGTAACTCAAATTTTAAGGAAAATATTCTTGAAATCCTGAATAAATATTTTAAATGAAGTTATCCCTTGTCATTCACAGTTTTTTATTCACGGTTTTGATAATTCATGGTTCAGTCTTGAATAATTTAATGGGAATATTTTTTTGGTTTTTGCGGCATACTGCAAAAAATGCATCATAGAAAATATGCTGTACAGTATAAGCAAAAAGTAAAGCGTTTAGGAAATCATGAATCCATATATATTTATAATATAGCAACTACCACAGACTTTTGACAAAAAGTCACATGTGTCAATAAAAATATCTGGAACTTGTAATCTATTAATTTTATCATAATAATCTTTGTGTTATTAATAAGAAGAAAGATTGTAGAAAATTATCAACTAAAAATTATTTTTGTAGACAATATAAACCTGGAGATAATCGTGGTTGAAAACTTTTTTTTCCAGTTCACTGTACTGTAGTTTTATAAAATTCCCGGTTTTCGTTAATTAACTGCATATTTATTTGCTGTATGCTTTACTGTATTCATTTATTTATTCGTACATTTACAATTTGGGAATGGTAAAGTGTTTGTATCAAAAGCTTTATGGTACAAGTTTTATGGTTTTTTGGGACTGAGAGGGGTCAGCAAAAATTATTTGCAGATTTAGAGTATTCGCCCCCTGACGCCCCTAACTTCCGTGAATGGTGAGGGATAACTGTATTAAATTGAACTTTTCCATTCTCTTATAGTCCCCACCCACCTTGTTGTCATTGTGGTCAGACTGCCTGGCCCCTCCTCAGCGAACCAATCCCTCATTGTGCACAAATAAGTTACCTAAGTTTAGCTTCGAGATTCTGCTCTCATGTGCCAGAAGATTAGTAAACGTTAATCTCCAACTATCTTTGGCCTTCTTCCTGTGTTGACATACCACTGGGACAGAAATAGGAGATATTTCAGAGTTATGGAACCTTCGTCCTTTTACCTCATACTACTCACCCTGCCTCCTCTTTCTGATGCCAGCCAAATCTCAGGAGTGATCAGTCTTAGGCTTAGTGTCACTTTATAACATTTAAAACATTGTCTGTGCAATTTCCTGTATCTGCCATTACACGCCATCAAACAAGATGATCGATTTCTAGCATTTTCAACATACTGGGTGTGTGATGTTTGCCTATATCAAAAGTTTATAAATGATTATCTGATTCTGTCATCTATTGGCAGCTGACACACGCAGAGCAAAAAAAGAACTCTTGAAATTGTTTAAATAAAAAAAACATATCCACTGAACGGGTGGTATTCATCTTATCGAAAATCATCTTGCCGAAGTTGATTTCACCGAAGCTTGATTGGTCACTTTCTTCCGGAGTTTATTATTTTCCAAAAACATTGGTTAACTTTTTCTTTCAAAAATTACTGCGATGGAGGTATGTTAATGTTTACAATTTCTGAAAGCAAAAACATCTATTGTAAATCTGGTATTTATTTATGATAACATTTACTACTTATAACATATATCGTGTATAAGATTCATGAAGAAACAAAAAAAGGAATTTATTTACGTGAAAGCACAAACTATTACTTGCAATTTAAAAAATTTTAAAACCTCGTTCAAAAAGCTAGATTAATTTTTTTTAAAAATTTACATTTCAAAATCTTTTATAAAATAGAAATTGTGAAAAAATAAAAATAATTAACAGAATTCATAAAAGAAAAACAGAAGTAAATACATAAAGTATATTGTTAGTGTTGCTTCATTTCATAAATTTTTCGCTAAGATGTTAAAATAATGTATGCCGTCCAATGAACAATGATTCTATATGGATGAACTACACAATTATCTATGTTAATCCAAATAATACCTGAAATAAAATGAAAATAAAATTGCTTTTATTGTAAATACTCATTCAACAACAATAGAACATATAATTGTTATTGTTTTTTATAAATCAATTAACCAGTGTCTTCTTATTCCTTTAGCAATTACCACCTGGTAACACTACAAATCAATATTCAGATGTATCAATATTATAAAACGGTCTGTCTCATTATTCCACATGACATAAACAAGATTATCAGAATCAAATAGATCTGGTTAGTCATTCAATAGAAACTGTCATTGCAAATTGAACTCCCACTAAAAACCTATTTAGGGGGGGGGGGAATTTTCAAAAAACAAAACAAAAAGTTTTTTCTAGACATAATAAGGAGTAAATGTTTAAATTATCAGCCCTCTAGCTCCATTGGTGTGACCTGTATGTGTGATAGGTACATAGCCAGACCAACTTGTAAATTGAAAAAACCTATGTTGACAGTTTTGGTTGACGGTTTCTAATATAAAAACCCATCTATAACCAAAATTGAACTTCATTGTAAAAGTTCAATTTTACTATGTTGATACCTGATCATCTGATGCCTAAGATTGTGAGTTTTCAAACTATGAGACCATTAGATTAATTTAATCAATTTTTATCTTATTACTGAATTTAGGAAACCTGTTTTAGGTATAAATATTGATCAAATAATGAAAAAGTAAAAAGAAAAAAATGACAGTGGCATTTTTTGTTGGGGTTTCTGATAAATTAATTTTTAGGTTCGCTTGATTTTTCAGGGATTTAAATATATGCCATATTTTGAATACTCGCTTAAAGGATTATACAAATAATAGTCTTATTCTGTCAGAAACACTTAGCTTAATTCCTGACTGCTGACAATCCCTTTCTTCCTGATTTTCAATGCACAACATTAATTTATATGCCTCTCTATTAATTTTGAGGTTCGCTTGAGTTTTCAGGGATTTAAATATATGCCATATTTTGAATACTCGCTTAAAAGATTATACAAATAATAGTCTTATTCTGTCAGTAACACTTACCTTAATTCCTGACTGCTGACAATCCCTTTCTTCCTTATTTTCAACGCACAACATACAGAGAAGAGCCAACACTTTCTATAACAAATTTTATAAGAAATTGAAAGATTCAGTGTTTAATCATCAAATCTTTCTTCCCTGCTAACATGAATATTTAGTTTGTTAATGCAGAAAATGACTAAAGCTGAGTGGGGCAGTAATGGAATAGTAGTTAAAGTTAGTAGGCTGTGATAAAAGCCAAAACCATTCTTGCAAATACAGTCTGTACAAATAATGCAATTGTTAATCACCGCTACCCACAACAGACTGGTTTCGCCCAGCCCTTACTGTTCATAGTAGAAACTTGAAATTTTGCACACATACTCCCTTCAATGAGTAGGGAAAATGCTTTTTTTTTTGTTTTTTGAAAATTCCCCCCATAATAGGTTTTAGTGGGGGTTGGTTCAATTTTCAATGTAAGTTTACCCTAAATTGATCCCATAATTTGTGTCTGGCCACATTCACACTTGTTTTTTGTTTTTTGTTTTTTTAAATCATGAATTTATGGTTCAATCCATACTGGTAGCATTTTTATCAAGGTAACTTAATTTTACCAACACCACTGCTTAATTTATGAGGCAAAAAGAAGCATATATAGGTGGTGGTGATTCATAATTTCCCTTGGAATACTAGTGATTATTGTTTCTTTTTTTTTCTTCCTTACTGCCAGAATTTGTTGTGTCACTATATATGTAACCATTAACTGTTTGCTGCCAAGCATATTTTTAATGTTGTAACTCCTGTGCTGGGTTTTATCACCCATGGCACTGGACTGATGACTTGCTAAGATGAGTTATCTTGTTCGTGGTAGCAAATAGGTTAAAGTGATTGAAAGTATTGCTGTATTTGTTTAATCATCCTACCTGAGATATCCCCATTCACATAAACAGCTACTGTGCAAATATTGGTTATTTCTTGACCATAAAAGTTTAGTAACACTCTTTTTGGTCAGCATCAAATGAGTGACTGCTCTTAAATTTCAGGTCAATGAAATAAGAAGAAAGAAAACTTTAATTCAAAAGTGATTCTAGCCATTTAAAATATTTGTAATAACCTTTATGTTTAATAATTACATTATATTGAATATGTAAATTATTTTCTGGCACATCACAATCAATACAGGTCATGTGATGATTCTTGCATCCGGGAATCTTTCATTGTGAAGAGCAGAATGATGAGAGCGCAAAGCAATTTAAGATTGTCCTTTAGTCACCTTAAATCAACCACCAATTAAGTTTGGGGTGTGTGTTCTTTCTTGCATCCCTATATTTATGACATGGCTTATCTGATTTTCTATTTGGGAAGTATCAGGTCACCCAGGAAGGGGAAAAGATTAACTAGTGTGGCTAAACCAAGCATGTGTTTCAATGTATCCTTTGAAACGACTAGCATCCCAGGTAGGGGCATATCTTGTGTGGAGTATGTGCGTGCATGTTCCCACTTTTTATCCACGGAAATCGGGTAGGTCATGCAATATCAAGCAGAGAAGAGAGAAAAAGAGAGAAAAAAATGTAGAATCGTTTTTTTCTCTTTTTATTCTCTGCTTGCCTTGTGCATGATATGCTAGTTGAAACCTTGTGAACTTCACTTCCATCTTTGACTGAACTACTATCTTACTGTAACGTCTAAAAGCTCTTCAGCATTTTCTTTCAATTTCCAATTCAGTTCATTTCCATTCTTTATTACAAAACCATTTTTAAGGGAATTAAGTGCTCATAAAATATAACACACAACCATATAATTATAAGCATAAAAAAGTACATAAAATGTGTATATAATGGTTAAATAAGACAATGCTTCAGATTTAGGAAGGCTTTCAATAACTTATCCATCTAACTCTTTATGCAATGACAAAAAATATTCAGTTCATACCTTTAAAGTTCCAAGACTTTTTGTTTGAACATAGGAGAACAGAGTGAGATATATTGTATATAGGAGCTCTATAGAAGTTTGAGAGTAACCTTTGCAATATCTTATGTATAAAGAAGCCAATATGGTGGTGGGAATAATATTGAGAGGTCATTTATTTCTGGGTAGAAAATAAGTCTTTATCAGATGAAGCATCGTCAACCATTATTGATTTTTTACTGATATTTCTTTAAAAAAAACTGAATAATGGTTCACAATGCTTTATCTAATAAAAGATACATCAAAATAATATTACTACTAGTAAGTATTGTTTGAGGAATGATGCTTGTGTGTCAATTGAATTATTGCCCCATTATGTTTTTTTTCCTACCAATTATCATGACTTGACTGTGACAAGATCATGGTTTTAGGATTAGGAGTGGATAGGATTCATGCCTTTCCTTGGATATTATAGCAAAGGTGATATCAGCAGGTTCAGCCAGTATTTGAATTTGATTCATTAATTGCCTTTATGGAAAAATTGCCTACTGGGCCTCCTTGATGTAAACATAAAAAAGATGAAGTCACTTTCAAAAAGCCTACCATATATGATGGTATATAAGACAGACATTTAATTAATAAAAAAAGAACAGGTCTGGTTAGTCACTCAATAGAAACTGTCACATAACCAACATCTTTTGGCAGCATGCCATGTTTGGGGAGATCCATTAAAAAATTAGAAAAAGGGTTGATCAATGAATAAGTTACTTCTCTCGCCTTTTGTTGCGCAGTGATCACTAAAAAAGTGTGAATTTTCAAAACAAGCATGAACACTGCTGGACACAGAGTAAGGGACCAGTTTAGCATAAACTTACATTGTGAATTGAAGCTCCCACCAAAAACCTATTTGGGGGGAGAATTTAAAAAAAAACAACATTTTTCCTAGACATAATAAGGAGTAAATGCTTAAATTTTCAGCCTTCTAGCTCTACAGTTTTGGTTGACGGTTTCTAATTATGCAAATATTACACTGCGTCAAATGTGCTGGTATTATGATTAGGGAGTCCTTCTGCCGAAGCTTGATATTTTGGGGCTTGGATGAGTTGCAATGAGTAAACCATTTGTATTATAGTTTGGCATATAAGGTACTTGTAAGTAACCATTTTATGTTAATATGCAAGACAATTAAATTACATCGATATTTTGATGATTAAAATTATCATTTTCATGACATTTTACCACCTTTCTTTTTGCAAATGATTCTTCCATGTGTCATCCCTTTTTAAGTATTGCTGAAAAAAATAAAATTAAATCGATTTGATGATAATGCTATAATTTATTAAATTTTGGTTTTCATTTGTAGTTTATTTTTCCAAATTTCCTTTGCAAAAATCAAAGCAAGTCAAATTTTCTTAAAATGATGTGAATAAACATTAAAATTTCCACAACATTTTCCTTGTTATTCAAATAAAGATCTGGAATTATCATCAACATCAATTGAAGAATGACTAAGTTTACTTGAATGTGTGTGAAGATATATATGCTTTTGTCATGGACGTTTTGGGGGAATATATTTCACAACTGGATCTCCTTCTAGCTATTTAAAGTTGAATAGCCAGTGATGTAACCCTCTGGCAAGCCATGGGAGGCTAATGAATTGTCTATTTCATTCAGAGGTGAACTCATGTCATAAAAAGTCAATGGGTACTATGCATTGCTTAAGGTTATTCTGCTACTGTACACCACATTGGTGTTTCACCTACTTCAAGTATTTTATATGCCTGCAAATCCATTGTCAATGCATAGCTTTCCCAGCTTTCTTTTCTCCATAGGAAATACGATAGATTAAATGGTAATGAGCAGAATTGAGAGCGAAAAAAAAGATCAAGAATTAATTTCCTTTCGTGTTCATGTATGCCAGCAGGCTCTTCATGATAATCAGAAAAAATGAAGAGGCTCACTTGTTGATACATTTATCATATACTAGTATAGAAATATATGGTTTATACCAGCGATTCTCAAATGGGAGGCACTTGGTTCCCAGGGTAGGAATTTCAAATCTAGGGAGAGGAATTTTAGCCTGGGGAGGAATTGGGGCGGAATGAATTGTTTCAATAATTACCACTGTAAAAGTATAATGGTGAAAAAATTACTAGATGACAATTCAAAATGGAGGAAGAAGTGAGGAAACCTGGGATTGCAAGGAGAGGAATGTGACCCAGTGTATAACATGGACATTTGATTAAAAAAAAAAACTATGCAAATATTACACTGCATTCAATGCACTGGTATTATGACTAGGGGGCCATCTACAAAATCTCAATATGGACAGTTTGGGGCTTGGATGAGTTGCAGTAAGCAGTAGTCCTCAAAATACCAATGTAAACCATTTGTCTTACATATAGTCCAGAATATTCTGTAAACTTTTGACACCACTTGAATTTTCCTTCCACAAAGAAAACAAATTTATATTCACTCATGTGCAGAGAGAAAGACTAGTCAGCCATTTTAGGATTTGAATTCATTTTAATAAATGTTGGAACCTTATATGAGGTTATTGACAAGGTCTGTTTTTCTTGATAAAATACTTATAACCTCTACTATCTAAAATGGCCATGAATGTAATGGAAAAATATTGTTTCTTGTTCTGGTATGTTTTGTATTACACCAAAGAAAATTTCAAAATATTTGCTATTTTTTTCTGTGGAGCATAGGGCCGCATTGCGGTTTCAGTAGGAAGTAGATTTTACAGAGTGCAGTTGTTAGCCCCATTCCCAAGATAGACTGCCTAACAGGGCTAAGGGGCTCCAACTGCCCTTCTATTTACCCATAGTGGATGCATGCCTTTCCTAAGGGCATTAGTGCAAAGTTAACATACGCAGCCTCAGTTGAAACTCAAACTCTGTTTGCTGATTCCATTTTCCGTGCCAGTAACCGCTATGCCATGCCGCACCTCCTAATCATATCTATTACTTTCACTAAACCATGAATATATTACTTCTAGATTTTGTAATGCAGATATTTGTCATGAAAAATTTCTTTCTTGATCTGTTTTAATGACTTGCCTTTGTTTTACTTTCAGGTAAAAACACCATAAGCTCTGGATTTTTCTTTGGAAAATTCTGTTAATTCCTCCTTGACTTCACACCTGAATGGAACATGTTGCAACAGGTTGTGGTTGTCTCCGTTGTTCTTCACACCTGTTTGGCTGCCGACCTTACCTATTATATCGAGGAAGGTAAAAGTCCTGGCACCTACTTGGGTGATATTTCTGCTGACATGCACGTCATGGATAGTGTCTCTTCTGGAGATCGTCAGCTAATCACATTCAGTCAGATGCAGCAAAGCACACCTGAAATTGCACAGCTCTTTCGCATTGCCAAGAAAACTGGAAAACTCTACACTGCCCAGACATTGGATGCTGAAGCCATTTGTACTCGAAACATTGAATGTTTCAAGATATTGGAAGTTGCCATACGACGAGGCAAATCTTTCATGAAGATCTTCGAGGTTAAGATAGTGATAGATGATATCAATGATCACCAACCGGAATTCCCCAGCAAGAAATTTGACATTGAATTTTCTGAGGAATCTATTAAAGGTGCCCGAAGATCCCTGCCCAATGCTTTTGATAAAGATGTCGGGTTGAAAAATTCGCAGATCACTTACCATATTAAAAAGAATGAAGATGAGCCGTTCACTTTGTTTGTTTCAAAAAATGTTGATGGGACATCAAAGCTAAGTATAACCCTTGAAGAGAGATTGAACCGAGAAGTAAAGGACTCCTACCTCGTCCAAGTGATTGCAAAAGACGGTGGCTCTCCAGCAGAACAAACTGTTCTGAATGTTCAAATCTCAGTGACAGATGTCAATGATAACCCACCTGTCTTTTCCCAGAATGTCTACAATGTTTCAATAAAAAATGAACATGATCAGGTAACACCAATTGCCATATTATCTGCTACAGATCTAGATCTGGGGGAAAATGGTAAGATCTCTTACCAATACAGCTCTCAGACTTCGGATGTTGCTAAAGAACATTTTCAGCTCAACTCAGAGACTGGTGAGATCTTTTTGCACAAAAAGTTCAATGTTGGGCAGAAGCTGAGATACAGATTGTACATTGATGCCATAGATGGTGGCGGTCCTCCACTCAATTCCATAGCGATGGTTCTGGTGAATGTGATTAGCCAACGGAACAATGCACCAACCATTGATGTGAATTTTGTCTCTGCATCCACTGGAAACACTGCTACAATTTCTGAAGATATTAAAGTTGGCAGCTTCATTGCTTATGTGAAGGTCACTGATCACGACTTTGGACCAAATGGAGAGGTAATTTGTAACCTCCATCATGATAAATTTCAACTCCAGAGCCTTGGTACAAAGAAATATAAAATAGTTATAAAGAAGGCTGTCGACAGAGAAATGAATGACCACCATGATATTATGATCACTTGTCAGGACAGGGGTTACCCACCCCTGCGCAGTGAAACCAGATTCTCAATTCAGGTGATGGATGTCAATGATGAGAAGCCACAGTTTCCAAAAGACACAGTTAAGTTCTGGACGTACGAAAACCAAAAGCCTAAATCGATAATTGGTTCAATCAATGCAACAGATCCCGATTCAGGAGCGGGAGGTCGACTCACCTATTCTCTGTTAAGTAACAACCAAAATTTTCTTCCATTTTTTATCACAAACAACGGGTTGATCTCCACGATTCTCCCTCTTGACTATGAATTTCAAACCACTTATAAATTCCAGGTGGTTGTCAAAGACCATGGAGTTCCACCTCTAAACAACACAGTTAATGTCGTTGTTGAAGTTAAAGATGTAAATGACAATGCCCCGTATTTCACCTTCCCCAGTGTTAACCCTTACAGCATGGATGTTGTCTATTACCCTCGCCACACAAATAACATCACAGTCCTCAAAGCATCAGACATAGATAGTCGAGAGAATGCTTTTCTGAAATATGAAATTGTCAGTGGCAATAACAAGCAGCTGTTTACTATTGACCATTACTCTGGTCTCTTGTCTTTCACTCGAGTGGTCATCATGGACGATGCTGGTTCATATGAATTGCAACTCACTGTCAAGGATAGCGGAACACCAGTTCTGTCAGCGACAACAAATCTTTTCCTGATGCTCACTGTGAGCAACAAAACATCAGAGATGATGACCAACTCCTACAAACAGGGCGAAGACAAGATCCACATGTTTTTGCTGATTATCATCGTGTTGGTCTCGATGGCCATCTCTATCCCGGTTACAGCTGCCATCTCAATTTGCTTTGTGAGATGCAAACAGCGTAAACCCCCACCACACAGGGGAGGAGTAAATCCCTCTTACAAGCACGAGCAGAGGCACCTAATGTGTTCTACGCATCAGGATACAAATTGGTCCAATGCTCCACAGAATCGGACCTCGGATGCGGAACCCGTCAGGGACGTTCCTCTGACGAAAGCAAGGAGAGGGATCTACCCCGGGGATAAGCTAGATGATGTGAAGAAAGGAACAGAACCGGATATTGTATACCACGTAAGTCCTTATTTAACTTTATTTCATATCTCACTGCATCTACTTATTTATACTTTATATATGTTTTGTTTTTATTATTTTTTTTTCTAAAGAAGAAAGAATTTTCCAAGTGTGACTATTTTAGTTGCAAGAGACTTGTAAAAATTGATACACCATTTAGTAAAATGGATTCCTCAGGACACAGGCTTGAGGATTAGTCATGAGGATAAAATAAGCCATTCCAAAGATATAGGTAGCTACTCTCAGCATTGTTTATTCAGATGCTACCATATTGTAAAACATTTTTAATGAAATTCTTCTTATTTTAAACTAAGCCACCAGAACAAAATAGTTCACAACATTTTATTGTTTAAAAGCTCTACTTTTGCATATGCATAAAACTTTTAAGCAAAAGAAATATTAGCCACTGGTAGGATTCAGATATATCATATATGCATCTTGCCATAACCATTACATATCAAATGACTGCAACACAGTATTTCAGCTAAAATATTGAAATTCCTTCAATCTTAAATCTATCTTTATCATCACTAAAAATACAATATTGTATTACTTTCTTCATGATATGATAAAAATATGGAACAAGAGCAAGAACACAAACACTTTTTTCAATTGAATTAGACTCTGATTTGTAATTTATTTAAAAGTATTATTTTCAAAGCAAGCAATTTATACAGTGTGTTATAGATAACATTTTGATATCATCTACTCATATGAAATAAATGTGTTAGATATGAAGTGAGAAAGATTCATTTAAGGTCTGGACTGGTGATAACTGTCTCAAGGATATGAAATTGTGTCAATGTTAACAATTGATGAAAAATATCAGGAAATGATAGATTTTTATAGCAGCTCATTTATTTTGCATAGAAGAAGAAAAATATTGGCATGATTTTGTTAAGAGATATTACATTGTAAAAGTACACTTATTATGGAATTTTAACAGCGTTTTTACATTTCTATAAATAGTAAAAATACTAGATACTAAAAACAAACAGGTAAATTTTCACAATGATAAAAGTAAAAGTCACCAATGATTGTTTCAATCAACATTATTTTTGTTAAATTATAATACATATATTTTCCATTATGTGTCAATATTGTACTGTATATACCAGTATCAAACCAGTACCAAAATTTACACTCCATTCAATGTGCTGGTATTATGACTAAGGGGCCGTCTACTGAAGCTTGATATAGACAGTTATGGGATTTGGATGAGTTGTAGTGAGCGGTGGTCCTCCAAATACTCCTGTAAACCATTTGTCTTATAATCCAGCATATACAGTAAATATATCTATTGTTTTGTTTTATTATGAAAATGTATTTCTTTTCTCTGATCTTGAAAACGCTTTCAAAACCAATAAAAACTTTTAAGAAAACGTATATTCAGATTATCTGGTAAAATCAAGATTCTGCTAGTATATTATAGTATATCTCATGGGAGTTAGTTTTTTTTAATGTTAATTTGGACTGGCCAGGCCCATATTCATGGTTGCCTACAGGGTGGAGAACAAGGTGGTGGGAATGCAGCTTATAATTGTTTTTATATGACAATTCTTTTAATCGAACAATTTTATATCTAACATAAACTAAAACGAGAGATGGTAAACTTATTAGATTTATAGCTATATTCCAACTATGCGCATATTGATATATTTACAGTTTTGTCTTTGGTGACTTTCCTGTCAATACCATTTGTTGAAGACTAAGTTTTGCTAAATGAAACTAAATTACATTCTTTAAATAAATACTTTATTTTTTATTCAATGTTAAGATTTTACTGATATTAAACTGCTTGTCATAAGGGAGATTCCTTTGTTTTTGCTTGAAATTAGTTTTCTTTTTTCAAAAGTAGTTTTAGCTACTAAACCAACATAATCTGTAATTTGATAAATAACCTTGGACTTCATGATTCACTACTGCAACCTCTGAATCAAAATTGCAATTGACATTCTTGTGAGATTAGAAATATTTGCAGAAGTTTTTCTTGTTGTTGACATTAAACTAAAGTTTAGTTGAGATATTTTGAGTGATTGACAAACTGAAATCCATTTACTTGGCCTTAAAAAAATGAAATTACAAAAATACCTAAAATAGTATTTCTGAAGAGAAAATAAATGTTTTAAATATCAGGTATGGTACTTCAATGTATGGCACTTGTATTGTTCTTGTTTTGGTTATTTCTCTTTCAGAAAATTTGTGTCCTTTACATTATCTTTTTAACTTGGAAAAATGTCAAAATTTAGTGCTAAAGATTTGCAAACACATTTTAAAAGTTTATTTTTGGAAAAAATTGTGTGGAATAATTGCATTCCTGAATTTTTATTGTTTTGTCTATCAGCTTTACTTCTATTCATAGACATATATAGACAAGGATTCATTCCTTCTACTATATAAGACTTATGTCCGTCCACACCTAGAGTACTGGCCTGGTCATCGTTCTTGGAGAGATATAAAAATCTTATAGAAAATGTCCAGAGATGAGCAACTAAATTAGTACTGGAATTAGAAAGTATGAGTTATGAGGATAGGCTAAAAGTGTTAGAATTAACATTATTAGAAAATTAGGATAGATCAGGGAGACTTAATAGTAATGTTTAAGATTATACATAGTTTAGAAGTAGTAAACCCTGATGTATTTTTTTTACTAGAAGGGGGTACAAGGGACTGAGAGGCCTCACATATACGGTAGAAGCAAATAGAAGTAGATTAAATATCAGAAAATTCTTTTTTAGCAATAGAGTGATAGGACTTTGAAATAGATTACTGGAATATGTAGTGCTATCAACAGATGCAAATGATTTTAAGAAGAATTATGTCTTTCAGCTTTACTTCTATTCATAGACTAAAAACACCACCGCAAAGGTTTAAGGCCCTAGATATTGTCCAAATATTATTGTTATGATGTGTGCTTGTATATACAAATTGTATACTTTTTTTCACACTAAAATAAAATGTTCTAAAATGTTCTAATGTTTATTCAGACACAGATGTTCATAATTGAAACAGTCAAGTTACAAAATGATTTTATTTTTCTGCTTTTGATATATTTAAGATATTAGGATAAAATTCCAAGATAGAACGTGTGAATTGGCACTGAGAGAAATTACAGGCTCTTTTGAATTAACAACAAACAACATGGAGTTCTTAGTTGATAAAATTCGGTATATTGTCAGTGTGGTAAATGTTGTGGGATAAGTTAGGATCAAATTGTTGGGCCTGGTTTAGGGTCTCCGTTTCAATAACCGCTACATGATTTTATTGAATTTATATACAAATTACATCAAAGTGTTATTAATAACTTTAAAACTAAGGGTATTCAGCTAGCTTTTGGGAAAGACAAGAAATCGAGAAAGGTAAACAAAGTTTAAATTCTATAATTATGAAGTTGTCATAATTAGGAAATGTTAAAATTCTTTTCTTTCACAAGAGTAATTTCTGCACAAGTTATGTAAACATTGTTATGCAGGATTTAAACATGCACACAGTATATATTTTGCAGTAATTAATAACAGTAGCTGGATTATAAGCTCTGGAAGTCAATCAGAGAATTGCTAAGAAATTATTCGAAGTTGGCCTTTAAAAAAATTAACTACTTCATAAAAATATTGTGCTAACCAAATTGAAATTTGTTAGTGCCTGATATCACCACACAAAAGATGAAGGAATCATTGATTCTAGCCAGCTTCAAACCTAATTTATAATAATCTCATTCTGTATGAAATAGCATCACTTCATCAAAGCTTCATAAATTTTGAGCATTAAATAAAATCACTACAACTTCTATAAAGTTATGTCTAGGCTTATAAAGGATAATTATTAATCACTGCTACCAAAGGTTTAGGTTATTCAT
>VCCN01003854.1:7253893-7274634 GCA_006491835.1 Architeuthis dux | reverse complement strand
GACAAAATAACGCTCAGATTTTGGGAAGTGGGTCGGGCCCAAAACTTTTCAGCACCCCCCTCGTACATTAATGTACATCTGTATATAAATATGAATATACTCTATGCACTGGGTTTCTTTTAAGCTGAAAGAAAATAAATACAATGAAAGGCACACACATATGTATAATGTGTACACAGACACGGACTCAACACACACACACATATATATATACATATTGTATTTTAATTTTCAAATGGTTCTTCGGACGATTGAACTCTTGTTATTTGTGTTGTAAACACAACGTTTCAGCCAATCCATTCTTCGGCTTTCTTCAGGTGTAAAATCTGAGTGTGATGGGTTAAACAGAAGTTATGTTTAAAGGGAACACAAATAACAATGACCCTTCTCAAAACTATAGAAAATACTGTATTTTAATTGTTGAGAAAATGGACTCTATCGTCCATTGGGAAATTCAGCTTCCCACTTTCTAACTATGCTGTGGGAAGGGGCATTCTTCTTTAGTGTCACCACCATGTTCTTTTGGATCTCCTTAGGTGATAAGCCCTTGATACCGAGGTAGCGGATGACTGCACAATGGGCGATATTGTCCATTCCGCAATAATTGCTGACTTTCAAGTTTCAATTGACTGGAACAAAAAAAACAAAACAGTTATGAACTTCAAATTTTTTGTAATCATTCAAAGCGTTGAACTTTATGTGAATTTATTTGGAACTGTATAACTCATGTCCTTGTACCTTAGGCCATGAACTTATCAATCTACAAATTGAGACCTCCACTGGTGTTAGAAAAGATTTCCTCTTGGCAAGAGTGGCAAACACATGGAACAGCCTAAGTGAAAAGATGGTCACATCCGAGAATATCAATATTTAAAAAAATAATCTTTATTCTGATATCGGACATACCAAATTTAACTACCATTTTTCTTATTAGTTTAAACACAGCCCAACTACACTAAAGCTGGCTTAATGACACAATTAACTGCTGTCAAAAAAGCCTATTTCAAGTATATTCAAGCATATTCAAGCATATATATAACTGTGTCAGGCTATGGACATTGATGCACCCTTGTATATGCATTCATTTCACTATTAATGCATTTATATACAGGCATCCCTCATTATAATGCGGTTCACAATATAATGTGGGTGGATGGTGGACCCCAAAAGAGCTAAATTGGCAACCCTGATTATTGCGGCTCGGTTATAATGTGGTTGGTTTTCTTGGACTTCAACACCCATGTTATAACGTGGGAGGTCTATATTAATGTTAAATAGTCTGTTATCTGAAAGTAAAACTGTAATGTATGAAAAGATTATTGATTGAAATAGAAAAAAAGTGATGGATGTACCTTTGAAAAAATTAAAAATAAGAAGTTCAAATAAGTTACAGGTTGGCACGAATTGCATTTTAAAAATTTTACATAGAATTTCTTATTGAGTCATTTATCAAGTGTATACATTTTTCCAATGTTATATTTTGGGAGAACTTTCTTTTTTAAAATATATTTTGTGAAATGTCATTTATAATTCTTTCGTGAAACACTTTTCCTAACTCTTATATTTTTTCTCATCAAAGTATAAAATTTACGGTGGAGTTCTTCTAAGATTTAAACTGTTGGCAACATTTCAATGATTTGCCTACTTCATGGTATAAAATAAAATACCACTAATCAAATTAAATAGGAATATGCTTTAAATAGCTACCTTTTTAGCACTCTTTTATAAATATACTAGTTCATCTCCATGAAAAAAATTCACGGATATATTTGAATTTCTATGATATGATCTTTGGAGAAAAAAAAAATATTAACATTCCAAGGGGAATTATGAATCACCCATATATACTGTGTTGGGGGTGATCAATTAAAAAGTTGGAAAGTTATTTCTCTTGGGGTTGTGATCACTAAAAGTAGTCTGAATTTTCAAGAACCATATGGGAACAATCTAGTGTCCAATTTAGCATAAACTTATATTGCATATTGAAACCCCCCCTTGAACCTCCCTATTATGGGAGGGAATTTTCAAAGAACAATAACAAATATTTTCCCTACTCATTGTAGGGAAAAGTATGCGTTCAAAATTTCAATTTTCTACTATGAACGGTTAGGGTTGGGTGAAGTCCGGATACATTGATAGATACATATAAATGTCAGAACACATAAATAACCTAAACCCAGCAATAAACCAGTGTTGTGGGTAGCAGTGATTAACTGATTTACTTTCAGTGGAAGAGTCCATAATTTCAAATGGTGAGTAGGAGATATTTTTATCAGCAAAATTGTTACTTTTAAATGGAAGAGTCGATTGATACAGACAGAGAAACAAAAAAAATCACTCTGTTCATTATATAAGTAGATTACATTAATTGATATCAATACTGGGATCCAATGAGGATCGAATCCACTAACAACAACCATTTATTTTAAAGTGCTCAATACACAGATGCAGAGCAAATATATAAAAAATTATATAAAATTATATATAAAAAGCAACTAATAAAATTTAAAATGAAGGTAAAAAGTAGTCTTAAAAATTTAAATAATAATGATTTATAATACTTCATCTAACAAAAATAAAAACGGAGAAATATTCTTCATACTCTGTATCACCGGCAGTCATCTCGAGTAAATGTTGTCCCTTGTATAATGTAATGTGTAAACATATAAAGTTAGGGTTTTCTTGTATGAAGCTTTTCACAATAATGCAAATTCACAAGCAGGATCAAAGGGGATTAAGCATACATTTTATTTCCATTAAAGCATTAAAGCCATCAAAAGCTTACATTTGATTGTGTTCCCCTTATAAATGGTGACTCTTATAGTTTCAACATAAAGCTGACCATGTGAAAAGACAGGATCTGTCAGATTCAGTCTGACAACTTTTAATGACTGCCCCTGAGACTTATTGAAAGCTGAGTCTGACAGGAAATTGCAGCCATTTGAAATCAAAGGGCAAATCAGTTGGATGCAGAGGTATTCTTGGAATAAAGCAATTCTCTCCAGAAAATTTACCAGAAATAATGTTGGCTAAATCTTAATCCATTGCAAAGTTTTTGAGGATCGGGATTACTAAGTAACAAAAGAATGCCCAAAACTGCATCATATTAGGTGGAGGGATACCTGCTAGTTCAAGGCTATTAAGAAATTTGGTTTGATAATTTACAACCTGATTCTCAGAAGGGACTGTATCTACTGATCTATAGCTTCTTGCGTGTGTGTTTGTATGTGTGTGTGTTAAAAAAGGAAGTAATTCCATAAGTTACTCCCCTTATGTCGATTTTCAAACGCTTTAAAAACTTATCCATACATTTGAGAGAATAATAAAGGTACTACGCCTATATATGATGTGTGTAGGTCCAAATAAATGGAATAAAAACCTTCCCTGGATGATGCTGATTCAGAATATTGTTTTATGGGTTCAACTCCTTTAGTTCTTGAGAAAATCCCGGACACACACACACACACACACACACACACACACACACACACAGTTATATTAGAGATGAGGCCAGGAGGTCTTAACTTCTTTTACTTTTATGTTATATTTTACATTGTACTTTTTCTGTATAATGAGTTGATAGAAGAATATAAGGTACTTCTTTTCCAGACACTTACCTGAAATCAAACAGGGCTCTCTGCAAAGTGTATATGTGTTTGCTGTCTGGCTTAAGTAAATGAGAGGCTCATGAATGTTAAGGTGTTCTACATAAATGAATAAAAGAGAAACAAGACATATTTTTTTAGCCACAGCCCCAAAATCACTTTCATCAACATGGTTCCAGCCAGATTATGGAACACTGAATATAGATTTTTTTACTCACTCAAAGACCGCCTTCTGCAGCCTCCATTCAAAGTCAAGTAACTTCCTATTTTCAGTTAAAAGGTAACAGAATTTGGAATTAATTTTAAAGACAATTTCTTTATATAAGAAACAATTATTAATCCCTATTATTAAATTTGAAAGCTTTTAAGTTAAAAACCAATGCACCTCAATATGAAACCAATGTATTGTTGAAGTAAGGGTTTTAAAAATTATA
This sequence comes from Architeuthis dux, assembly GCA_006491835.1. Lineage (NCBI taxonomy): Eukaryota > Metazoa > Mollusca > Cephalopoda > Oegopsida > Architeuthidae > Architeuthis > Architeuthis dux. Next base: position 7,270,595 of record VCCN01003854.1, on the reverse strand, counting down.
TGCCTTACATTGAAATCTTATATTTCTCCTTATGTTGTTGACTTGAAGATTTTTAATTAAAAATTACTCAGAAACCAGTGGCCCGATTGGACTAGAAATTGCTTTATTCTTCAAGTCAATAAAAACGGCACCTTGACATGATGTTTTTGCTGTGTTACAGTATCAAACCCACAAACAAACATACAGAAATTGGATCATTATAATATAAATTGGGTAGTAAGTGTACAGCAAAGATAAAGTTGTTTTGAAAGTCTCAAAAAGGGTACATCTTGATCGAGCTAGTTTAACAGGAGCTGGCCATAAAACCTCTCTGATTTAACATTTACATGTATACCTTAAATAGTGCAGTTAATTTGTTCCAAAACCTTTTGTACTGTTCAAAACCACACTGTTTAAAACCACACTGTTCAAGGTCTTATTATATGTAATTTAATGTGTGTTTTTTTCAGCTTATACTTAGTTAGATTAATTTGTACTACATTGAAACCTGCACTAATTAAAACCGCACTATTCAAGGTATTTCTGTATTTTTTCTTTCTCCTGTCACTGCTGAGGTTGTACTAGGAAGAAGTTTCAACTCAGAGATGCAACTTTGACCACCTTACTCTTCCTGCTGCTCTTGCTTTGACAGTATTTGATCTCAGTTTCTCCTTCAGCATTTAGCAGTTATACTGTATAATTCCTGTTATAATTCCTGAAGAAATAATGTTCTGCACATACTCTATCAGAAATGAATATAAAAGAGTCTAGATCTGATATGGCTACATTATTCATGTTATCTTGGTATAACCTTATTGATGCTTAGTACGAATCCAATTAAATAGGAGGTTGTTACCTTTTGAAATAACCTTATCTTTACTGGACACTTGCTCCCAATAGATATGAACATATTTTTATGGCACTTTTCTTGTAATAGCGTGTTTTTTTTTCTTTCATTACCACGATTATATATTTTGTTCTTTTTACTTCTTGCATCATCCTCTGAAGCATTCTTTAAAACCTGTTACTGATCACCCTCTTGTATAGCCCCCAGTGAATCAAGTAGGTCTAATATAGCAAACTGAGTGGATAACGGCTCAGAGAATGGACTCAGCGAGCCAAGTTCAAACTCTGGCTGGGACAGTTTGCGTTCACTATTCCCCTTGGGAAAGGCATGAATCCATCTCTGTCTCTAGCTATGGTTAAAATAGCACAGGATAAAGTGAGTGACTCTACTTCGATTGCTTGTCACCTATTTCACATATTGAACAAGCCGAGTAAGTAGTAATGTGATATGTGGAGCCTAAACAAGGATGGCTGAAGCCGTAGCCAGTGTAAGGGCACTACTTACTTATTTAATATAATAATTATAAAGACATTTATTAGTTGAGAACCTATATTTGCCCAGCACTGGTGTGAACGACAGCTAAACGATCTGCCTAAATTATAAATGGGAATAAAGAAATGAGCTCCGTGCGGGGATCGAACCCGCATCCACCCTGGAAGCAACCTTATACGCAGGTTCTGCCGATTGAGCTAACATACTAATATAATATGGTTCTCTATGTCAACAGTATAAAATCAAGTGATGGATAATTTTATATCCGACAATATGATAATTATAAAGACAGTTATTAATTATGAACCTATATTTGCACGGCATATGTCTTTATAATTATCATATTCTGTCAGATATAAGATTATCCATCATTTGATTTCATATTGTTGGCATAGAGAACCACATTATATTCATGCCTAAAATATGAACGTGAGAGTAGAGAAGTCAGCAAAGTGTAGGATTAAAAGACTCCTGCCTATCATGAGAACTTTGTTAGCTCAATCGGTAGAGCAGAACCTGCGTATAAGGTTGCTTCCAGGGTGGATGTGGGTTCGATCCCCGCACAGAGCTCATTTCTCAAACTAATAGGTGTCATTATAATTATCATATTCTGTCGGATATAAAATTATCCATCATTTGATTTCTTACTTAATGTACCAAAATATAAATTTTTCATTTAAAGGATAGAATATCTGTTTCTATTCAATGTATGCGCATTATTAAATTTGTATTACTGTGTGTTGAAACTGTATCGGTTTGTAAATATATCAACATAGTTCTGGGTATAAGTTCTGGGTATAAGTCTGTATAAACACATTATACCGTATAAGTTCTGGGTATAAGTGTGTATAAACACATTGCTTGTATACAAGGTGCTACTCAAAAGATTGGGGAATTTGACTATAAAAAGAATTACACCTCCTTTGAAATAATCCTTTGTCTCTGTCTGCTGTTTACACACTGGCTCACAAAGAGTACTGCTCACAAAAGATAGTGGCAAAAGTCTATGCTCTATGCGATTTGTCTGCACTGTTCAAATTCCCTGAACTTTTGTGTTCTTCTACATATATATTTATGTGAATACATATTTCTATATATTTTAAATATATATAAATTGGTGAGCTCTGTGTGTATGGGCATACATTTATATAGATATGTTATATATACTTGTGATACTAGCCATTGTGCGTGCAGGGAGAACTTAATATAAGCAATTATAAGCGTAACTGCATTCTTGTGTACCCCATGTTGTGTATGTATGTTCAGTTTTACAATGTTTAGTATTTTGTATGAATATGGATATACATATGACTACGTACTGTGTGCGTAAGTGAGTAATCAGTCTAAATAAAGGAATTATTACCCTTGTGGCTAGATGCTGAAAATGCTTTCAGGCCGTCTCTTTCTTCATTGTACAATATAAAGACAATAAACAAAAGGATCGCAAACAATCAAGCGGCAAGATTCAAAATCATAAAAGCAGATAGCAGGAAAAATAAACAAATATAAACAAATATCCCACAGTGAAAAAAACAAATATTTGCAATAGAACAATATCGAATCCCCAGGAGCTTCATTGAGAAATTCTTTTATCTATTTCAGGATATTTGTCAAATTAATTCAATTCTATTTTTGTTGGTTTTGGTTTTATCCTTAATTATTTTGAATTGTCGTTAAAATGCACTAGGCTATTTATAAAGTTATTTTGCCCTATTTCGTTTAAATTGTTAGTTAAAGAAAAGAAAATTTCAGGATGTTCGTATCTTTGTGCATCGTTTTTTCTTTAAATCTCTTCAAATCTTTTTTTACGCTTTCTCTAAATTACTCCTAAAATATGCTTTGATGTTTATTGTCCTTTGTACACAAGAAGTTCAGGGAAAGATAGTATTGTAATTGGTTCTGTTTGTGTCTGCATGTTCACAACATTACTCAAAAACTGTTTGACAGGAGTTAAGAAAACATCAAAATTCATAATTGTATGTATTCATAATGTGGATATTTACAAAGCTTAGGTTAGTCTGGTTCAAGGCCAAATGAAGTTGCTTATAGTACTGGGCATTCCCAAGTGATCACCCATCTAAGTACTGATCAGAAATTCATAATGGGGATATTTACAAAGCTTAGCTTAGTCTGGTTCAAGGCCAAATGAAGTTGCTTACAGTAATGGGCATTCCCAAGTGATCACCCATCTAAGTACTGATCAGAAATTCATAATGGGGATAGATACAAATGGTTACATTCGGAAATCCCTCCATTTTTTCAAGTCTGTGTTTTAAGAACATTTTTTAGAACATTTTATTTTAGTGTGAAACAAAAGTATACAATTTGTATATACAAGCACACATCATAACAATCATATTTACACAATATCTAGGGCCTTAAACCTTTGCAGTGGTATAATAAACATCATAATTCATTTTAAAATCATTTGCATCTGTTGATAGAACTACATATCTCTATTGCTACCACTCTATTGCTAAAAAAGAATTTTCCGATATTCAATTTGCTTCTACCGTATATGTGTGGCATCTCAGTCCCTTGTACCCCTTCTGGTAAAAAATACATCAGGGTTTACTACTTCTAAACCATGCATAATCTTAAACATTTCTATTAAGTCTCCTCAATCCCTCCTATTTTCTAATGATGTTAACCCTAACACTTTTAGCCTATCCTCATAACTCATACTTTTTAATTCCGGTACTAACTTAATTGCACGTCTCTGGACTTTTTCTAAAAGGTTTTTATCTTTCTCCAAGTATGGTGACCAGGCCTGTGCACTGTACTCTTGGTGTGGATGGACATAAGTCTTATATAGTCCAAGGAACGAGTCCTTGTCTATATATAAGAAATCTGATTTAAGCCACTTTTTCATTAAAATAAAGAAATTAAATCATATTTATTTAATACTAACATAGTACCCAGGAAAAATAACCAGCTTATTTACCACTGCCAACGATGTTGGAAGAGTTATATGTATTCAATCATGTCTGACTGTCTGTTCACACAATATCTCCAAATGTCCTAAATGAATTTCAATTAAATTTTCTGGAAAAGTAGACCACAGTGTAAGGAAAGTGCTTTCTAGTTTATGTCATGTATGGATGAATTATACAAATATTTTAGCATAAATATATTTATTTATTTATTAGAATGAAATTAACCAGCAAATACTAAGTTAAGAGTTTTTTAAAAAAAATGCTTGTAATTATTTGTATTAGACACATACATAGGGTGCAATTTGCACCCCACTGGAAAAGTACTACAACTCATTTAATCTACTCATTTACAATAATAAAGTAATATAAGTAATCTACTCAAAAAGACATCCCTAAAGAATAAAACTTCTATAATTTGTAAATTATTTTATTACTATACTAAACAAAGAACATATATTGACGTATTGACAACTACTTCATGTGCTATTTTTACACCCCTCTTCCCTATACAAACAGCAGAATTAAAATTCTAAAATTACTTCCCAATTTTGAAACTTTGTTTTTGTATAACTTTTGATTCATTTGGGCTATTAAGAAAAAATAAAAAGTTTTCTGATCCTCATTCTGTGTTCTTTCATAAAATCCATTAATTGGGGCCTTTGCCAAATATATCTTTTTGCAAATTTCTGGAAAAGTGGCTGCGGACGCCCATGGTCACTTATATTTCTTTTTTACCAAATAATATTGATGCATTAAACTCATTTAAAACAACAAAACTAAGTTTAACATTTTCTTTGAATTTTTATTACATTTTAAGAATAGAGTCAATGTCAGTGTTTTTGTTACAAATATTAAATGGAATAAAATTCTGAAACCAATTTTTACACAATTTATAACGTGACATAAATATAAAAATTGACAATGTCATCTTTTACTACCAAATATCCTTACTTAAAACTTTTTACATTTTCTGCAATATAATCTTTCGACTTTTTAATGATCACTGCCCACCACCACTGGTAATTTCTGAGATAAAAAGAAGCATATATAGGTGGCAGTGATTCATAATTTCCCTTGGAATGCTAGTTCTTTCTTGTTCTATTACAAATCTAAAGCGCCTTATGAAAAGCATAATAAAGTTTCATAGCCTTTTCCCTCATAGCTCCTTGACAATTTTGATAATCAGAGAAAGCCTGGTTTGGGTGAGGGGTATTGCTCGTGCAGTATTCTGATCTAGGAGCATTACCTTTTTCTTTCTTTTCCACTCTAATCACACAGCTTAGAGTGTACTCAATTAGCTGCTGAGTGCACAGGGAAATTTGTCCTGATGAAGAGTTTTCCATACTCTCCACTAATACCGGGAATCGAACCCGGGACCTTCTGCATATGAGTCAGACGTGCTAACCATTACACTATCTGAGCCTGTGAAATCATTGACAAAACAGCAAAATGTATACTTACTGATGTGTTGGCATACACAATTCATGTTTATAAGAATCTTCTTTATCATATGGAAACAAAGCTTGGTCATAAATTTTAAAAATTTGTCAAGCACATAAAGCTTACAGACACAACATTTTTAATTATATTATTTATTACTGCTAGTAATGACGTTTCTATTAAGTATACCCCCCCCCACACGCACACACACACACACACACACACACACACATCACTCTCTTACAGAAAATTTATTTGTTTTTCAAATATACTTGAAGAAATATTCATCTAAGCTGCACTCATTTTCATAACAATTTTAAAACAAATTAAAAATAAATAAATTGGATGCTAGCACATTATGGGACCCATAAGACTTAAATCAATATTTTAGATCTCATTTTAGAGAACAAAGTTAAATTTTACAATCCTTCAAAACAAACATATAAACATTTATCCTGAAAATTAGAGGAGATGGCTGATAAGAAAAGACCTTTAAAAAAAGGAATTCAGTAGATTAATTTACAATCCACTTATACAGATTAAATTGGATTGGAGAGATTCCGTAATAAATTGATAAAGAAAAATTAAGTATGCTTTCATTCAAACATACATCATACGATTTGGTATGCATTTGTGTTAAATAATTCAGAGATGAGTAAGCACATTTTTCTGCAGAGAAGAATGATAAACTTAAAAATTCAGAAATGGACTCAAATAAAAAATAAAACTGGTAAAAATCTTTTAAATATTTTTTAACATCAAAGTTTATTGTTAAATCAAAATCTTGAGCTTTTAGTATTATTATTTTAGATAATTAGAAACCATAAAAAAACTGTCACCCAAATTGTCAACAAAGGTTTCTTCAGTTTTGAAGTTGGTCGGACAGCCTGCTGGCTGGCTATCAATGTATGTATGTATTGCTAGAGGGCTGAAAATTTAGACATTTACTCCTTATTATGTCTTTTTTTTATTTGAAAATTCCCTCCATAATAGGTTTTTCAGTTGTAGGTTAAATTTGTAATGAAAGTTTATGCTATATTGGTCCCTTAGTTTGTGTCCAGCATAATTCTCACTTGTTTTTTGAAAATTCAGACTTTTTTTAGAAAACAAATAGCAAGAAAAGTAACTTATTCATTGGTCACCCCTTTTTCCAAATTTTAATGGATCACCTCCAATATGGCATGCTGCCAAAAGACATGGTAATGTGATGGTTTCTATTGAGTGACTAACCAAACCTGTTAAAAGTTATTTATCATTTTTATGTTTAATCTTTATCATTCTTATAACTAACACTTAGATATTCGTTATGTACCGGCAGTAAACTACAACTGATTGGAGGATTTTATGTGAGTCAAAGAATAAATACATAACAGGGAGATTGATTCTGCCCTAATTCATTTCAAGAAGCGCTGATATGAGCCAAGGGAGGCAACTCACTATATTACTTGATGTTTAACCTCACTTCATTTATTCAAATTGAGCCATATTCTCTTCAAAAGACTGACATGGTGTATAAGCATTTTTTAAATTTATTTACTTTTTCAATCATTTGTGCATTATAGATATCTCTAAATTTTTTTTAAAAGTAAGATTAACTGGTAATACTTGATCTGAAAAAGCTTCCAAGATCATGATTATTGGTCAATCTTAATTTTCATGTACAATTTACATTGAAATAATAGTCGTATTTACTGTCATATAGGATGCACATTTAAATACAAAAAAAAACTATTCAAATATTACACTGCATCTAATTCACTGGTATTATGACTAGGGGACTGTCTATCAAATCTCAAAATGGACAGCTATAGGATTTGGATGAGTTGCAGTGAGCAGTACTCCCCCAAATACCCATGTAAACCATGTGTCCTAGAGTCCGGCAAATACAGTACTTTAATCTTGTACACAATAATTATTTATAATTTCCCATGAGCCTATAGTTACTGCTTGACAGTGCTCATCTCCTCTCTAAATCTTTCTTTGTAATCTTTCTGAGGCAGGCATGGGCGACCATAAGGGGGTGCATTTGCACACTCCTGGAAAAGTACTACAACTCATTTACTCTACTCATTTACAATAACAAGGTAATAAGTAATCTACTTAAAAAGACATCCCTGAAGAATAAAACTTCCAGAATTAGTAAATTATTTTATTACTATACTAAACAAAGAACATATATTGACGTATTGACAACTACTTTTTGTACTATTTTGACACCCCTTCCTCCTATACAAACAACAGAATTAAAATTCTAAAATTACTTCCCAATTTTGAAACTTTGTTTTTGTATAAATTTTGATTTCTTTGGGCTATTAAGAAAAAATGAAAAGTTTTCTGATCCTCAGTTTGGGGGTCCCACAACCCTTGGGAATTTTTGACCTGATCACCCTAATTATAGTGCAATTGGAAATAAAGAGTAAGCCTTCAGCAAATATATCTTTTCGACGCATCCACTCCCCTGAAATATCTCCTTTTGCACCTCCTGGAAAAGTGGCTGTGAACGCCCATGGAGGCAGGTATGTAAATAATTCTTCAAGGCCTGGTCTGCACCTCTCTTCTCACACTTCATGGTCCAGGATTTTGAAGTACATACCTTTCATGAGGACATTTTTACTAAATATCTCTAGTGGCTAATTGTCAAAGTTAAACCCTTGGGAATTGCTGATGAGATATCTTGTGAGAAATCTATTTGTCCTGGGTCTTCTTACTCTCACAATCAATCAGATAGTGATTCAAAACAATTCATAGGTTGAAATGAAGGCAGTAAAAACAATGATTGTCCTGGAAGGCTGACGAGATATCTTGTCAATATGACATCATACAAAAATATCTTATTGCCAAGTGGTTAATACAATACTTCATGTTTAATACAATACTTCATGTTTAATCTCTTATGTTATTTGCATTCTTTAACCACCTAATGTAATGACTTTCCTTTTCCTTCCTTCTCAACAAAGTTCACAAAAAATGTAGACCAATAATATAGTATTTACAAGTTCAACCGTTGTAAAATATATCATTCATTTTTTGTATTGGTCATTCATTCTTTTATTAGTAATAACATGCCAATTATAATAAATTGACTATTCTTTCCATTAACATACAGTAAGAGAATTTAAAATGCAAGCAACACCCAATAAAATTCATTTACTTAAAAGTGGTAGTACAATTATTATTTAAGTTTGTTAAAAGTGCATCTGACGAAATAAAATTATTGAACAAATGTTAACATCATTTTTTGAAAAAAAGATTTAACGCAGACAAGGTCACATAACCATGAAAGTTTTATTCGAAATATGATTTTTCATAGTTACCTCCCTTGACTCACAAAGACTTTCAAACGAAGCAAACGGTTCGAGATTTCACTTTATTTATAGCACTTTAATTTTATTATTTGAAGCATTTTATAACATTGTATTTGAACATATTCTTTCTCTGAAATCCATACTTACTAATTTTCAAAAAATCTAACCTTTCACACATAATCTAAAACTTTTGACAATAAAGTCCTTTTTAGATTTAAAAAATCAAAAGCATTTCTGCCGCTTAAAATAATTATTTTTAATAATTTTTAGTATTACAATTCATAACAGCATTATCTTTTTAACAATCTTTTTAAATATGTAATTTTTTTACTACCTTTTTGATTTTCCTCGCTTTCACTGACAGTGCTCTCGACAAATATCAACAAATTTGATTAACAAAACGTCAACTGAAGCATTTTTATAGTAGTATAGTGTGGACTTTTATCATTACCTTCTTTTGTTGAAAGATCTTAAGACAGAAAAAAAGATTTTATCCTGAAATTGTAATATTTTATTTTTTTTATTTACCTAATCCGATTGTTAAAACAATATTTTCAAACATTTTTAACAGAATATTAGTTTAAAGTTAACATAAAACAATATGACTTTAAAATTTGTTTTAGAAAAGATTTTGAGTCACTTTTTTATGTGACAAAAACATAAAGTCATTTCTGAATAATGATATCATGAGAAAGATTTTAATATCATGAAAACATTTTTACCTCCCTTGAAATATCCTTGCTTCAAGAATAGTGGAGATCGGGGTTAGTTGTTACGATTTAACTATTTTTGCAATAAAAAAACTACAAAAGGTAACTTAAATACATTTTTGTTGTGCGATGGTCATTATGTTTATTTGAATAAACACCAAACAGAAAAATGATACATTGCTTCATTTTCGAGATATAAGAGAAATTATTGTTCAAGGTAACTGTATACAACTTGCCCCATTGTAAATTCTTTATTTATTTTATTAGTAACAACTTACCCCATGCCATGTAACAACATGCCCCACATGATCACATTAAGACTAATGACAGTGTACCAACTTTCCTCTGTATACAACTAGCCTGCTCTCCCCTATTTCCTGTATTGTAAAAGAAAAAAATTTGATAGAAGAATAAAAATTAATTTTGTTTAGTTGAACAATAAATCTTAAAATTATTTTAGTCAAATGCTTTATTTGATTTCTAATAATAAAATCATAAAACAAAATTTCAGTTTGATTTCCATCTATATATTGCTAAAATGGTCAAGTATAACAAAATGTTATACTTTAAACAAAACAGATATATAGATTATTATTATTATTTTTTTTGACTTGTATTTTCTTTCCTGGTAATTTTTAGTTTTTTTTACAGTGCACATCGGAAATAAAGAATAAGCTCATGGTGAGGCAAAAGGGATGTGTGTTATACTTTATTTTAGATCTGCACTGTTTACTCATTACCGTAGATTGACAGCCTGAGTAAGTTGTGATAAAAAACAACTAAAAATTAAGATGAAAGACAATACTAGTCAAAAATTCATAATAATAATAATGGTAAAGATCTACATCCATTAACCAAGTCGAAAAAATAGAAACAATTTTTTTTCACCAGTAATTTTTTATGCTTTTAATCCGTTAAACCCTAACAATCTTCCTAGAAGTTGTTAGATTTTAGAAAAAATGTTTTTTAAGGTTTTACAAGGGGGGTTCTATTTACAATGTAATTGTATCGTAAACGGGGCCATTACTTTCTGTCAGTTGTATGGAAGTGAGGCTTCGAAGCATGTTGCTACATCTCTTGTGAGGCTACTTTGATATTTTAATGACGATTTTTCTGTGCTTTCATTAAGGTTTTTTGATTTAATGAAAGCACAGAAAAATTGTCATTAAAATATCAAAGAAACCTAGTTAACAACCTTCAAGGGAAGTAACAACATGCTTCAAAGCCTCACTTCCATACAACCGACAGAAAGTAATGGCCCCATTTACAATGCAGTTACATTGTAAATAGAACCCCCCTCGTAAAACCTTAACAAACATTTTTTCTAAAATCTAACAACTTCTAGGAAAATTGTTAGGGTTTAACGGATTAAAAGCATAAAAAATTACTGGTGAAAAAAAAATGTTTCTATTTTGTTTCGACTTAGTTAACGGATGTAGATCTTTACCATAATAACATTTTACAAAAAATAATTAAAGATAATATTGCTATATTTAGATTGTCTCATAAAGCATCCATGAAATCTTTTGTTTCCTAGTAATTATTGATAATTTTCTCAACTAACTCAATTAAAACAGTGTTGGAATGTATGTTAGCTGTGGAATAATTGATAAAACAAGCTATTTGACACTCTCATATTTCTCTAAATTGCGACTGGATTGATATTTGTCATTCTCAATGTTTTTGTTAATTATGCCTAATTGTGTTTTTCTTCATTTTTGAAACCCTGCCGTTTCATCTTTGGGTTATTTTATTACAAGCAGAGTTGTTTACCTTGGATAACCATTATGTGGGAGAAGCTGCTTGCTTAGCAGATGTGGGCCTGGGCTGCAATGTTGTTGTTTGCATTCTACCTTCCCCCTACAGAAGTCACTTTTATTCTGTTTGAGAGTGCTGCTATGGAGGGTGGAGAATGAAGCTTTCCTCCCTCCCCTCAAAGGAATTAAAGTAGACTGACTTCATGTTTCTTTCTGCATTTAGTTTTTACAGTATTCTTTCACTTCCTTTCTTTCTTTCTTTACTTTGATTTTTTCCATATTTCTCTTTGCTCTCTCTCTCTCTCTCTCTCTCTCTCTCTCTCTCTCTCTCTCATCATTCTTTTCTATCTTCTTTCCTATTGGTTTTTCTTTTTCTTTCCCACATTTAGCTTTTACATTATTCTTTCCTCTTCCTTTCATTTTTTTTTCTATTTGATTTTATTCCCTATTTCTCTTTGCTTCCCCTTTCTGTCTCTGTCTTTCTGTCTGTCTCTCCCTCTCTCACTGTTTCTGCTTTTCTCTTTTCATTTCATCTTTGTTTCGTCTCCCCCTCTTTTTCTTTACCATCTTCTTTCCTATCAGTTTCTCTTTTTCTACTTTTTATCTACTTTCTTTTCTTCATTCTTTTTTATACTATACACAATTACTTAATTTACGAGGTAAAAAGAACCATATATAGGTGGAGGTGATTCATAATTTCCCTTGGAATGCTAGTCTTCATTCTTTTTTATACTTGACAATTTCAAATTTCTTTTTTTCATTTCTATCATTCTATCGCATTTATATGTATTTATGTATCTATCCATCTATCTATCTATGTATCCGGACTTTGTCCAGCCCTAATTGTTCAAAGTAGAAACTTGAAATTTTGCACACACATTCCCTTCAATAAGTAGGGAAAATGATTTTTTGTTTGTTGAAAATTCTGCCCCCTAAATAGGGTTTTAGAGGGGGGTTCAATTTTCAATGTAAGTTTATCCTAAATTGATCCCTTAGTGTCCGACCCCATTCACGCTTGTTTGTTTTTTAAATCATGAATTTATGGTTCAAACCTTACTGGTAGCATTTTCATCAAGGTAACTTAATTTTACCACCACAACTACTTAATTTACGAGGTAAAAAGAAGCATATATATATATATTTCCCTTTTTCCATCTTTTTCTTCTCAGTTTTTTAATCACTGCTACCAACAACACTGGTTTGTTGCTGGGTTTAGGTTATTCATGTGTTCTGACATTTCTACGAACGTGTGAGTAGAGGCTGGCAAAGTGTATGGTAAAAAACTCCTGCCTCCCATGAAAGTGTCATTAGCTCAGTGGGTAGAGCAGAACCTGCGTATACGGTTGAGGTGATTCATAATTTCCCTTGGAATGCTAGTCTTCATTCTTTTTTATACTTGACAATTTCAAATTACTTTTTCTCATTTCTATCTGGCCCTATGCCCCCCCCCACACTTTCTTTTTTTCACCTTCTTTATTTTTCACCTTCTTTATTTTTCACCTTCTTTATGTTCCATCATTTCTTCCTTTATTTCTTTCCCTTCTCTCCTTTGACTATTAGAAACCATCAACCAAAACTGTCAAAATAGGTTTCTTCAGATTTCAAGTCGGTCTGGTCGGCTGGCTGGCTAGCTATGTATGTATGATGTGAACAGGCCGCACCAAAGGGCTGAAAAATAAAAAATAAACAAAACTGGTAAAAATCTTTAAAAAGTATTTTTTAACATCTATGTTTATTGTTAAATCAAAATCCTGAGCTTTTAGTATTATTATTTTAGATAATTAGAAACCGTCAACAAAAATCTGTCAAATCTGTCAACAAAGGTTTCTTCAGTTTTCAAGTCAGTCTTGCTGGCTGGCTGGCATGTATGTATCACATGTACAGACTACACCAATGGAGCTAGAGGGCTGAAAAATTCAACATTTACTCCTTATTATGTCTAGAAAAAATTTATTTTTTAAAAAGAATTACCCCCCGCCCCCAATAGGTTTTTAGTGGTGGGTTCAATTTACAATGTAAGTTTATGCTAAATTGATCCCTAGTTTGTGCCCACTTTTAAAAAAAATGTTTTTGGACCTTTTAGTGATCAAAGGTGAGAGAAGTAACTTATTCACTGATCACCCCCAACACGGCATGTTGATAAAAGCCCTTGTCCATTGCAAGATAATCCATTGCAAGATAAAAGCCCTGACTCACAGATAGAACTGAGTTGCCATCAATCACAATAAAATATCCGTCATTCGCAGTCAATTGGTTAATTTCTTTCCTTCTTTCCTTGATCCCTCCTCTCATTACCCTACTATATCCTTTCTTTCTCGCCTTTGATCTTCTTTCTTCCTAAAGACAAGTGATTGAGTCAAAATTCTCTCGAGTCCAGTATCTGCTCTTCCCTTCATTCAGTTAAAGTGGGAAAAAAAACACCAAGTCTCACAGGAATGTGAATAGTATGGACCTCTCCTTGCCTAATTACAACTGAATCCTACCTTGGAGTGATGTTTTCCCCCCAAATGTTCCTTATTTATTAATGAACCTGCTCCCACCCTATATTGAAATGCGTCAATATTTCAGCCTCTGACTATGCATGTACTTGTCATGAAAAAGAATTCGCTACTATGAGCCTATGACTGTCATTGTTGGTACTGCCGCCACACTTTTACTTAAAACAATTTGCAATTCAATAACTTAGCTGTATGCTTGTTAGAAACCGTCTACCAAAACTGCCAACATAGGTTTCTTCAGTTTTCAGTTGGTCCAGCTGGCTGGCTATGTATGTATCATGCATCCAGGCCATACCAAGGAAGCTAGAGGGCTGAAAATTTCAACATTCACTCCTTATTATGTTTAGTGAAAACGTTTTTTGTTTTTTTTTCAAAATCCCCCCCCCCCCCCGAATACTTCCATTACTTTGGAGGAGGGTTCAGTTTTTAATGCAAGTTTATGCTAAATTTATCCCTTAGTTTGTGACCACTAGTTTTTTGAAAATTCAAACTTTTTTAGTGATCACTGCTGAACAAAAGGCGAGAGATCACCCCTTTTTCCAATTTTTCTAATTGATCACCCCCAACAAGGCATGCTGCCAAAAGATGTTGGTTGCGTGACGGTTTCTATTGAGTGACTAACCAGACCTGTTTCTTTTTTTCACGTGATTATTCAAAACAGTGTCCTTCCTTCCTTCCTTCCTTCCTTCCTTCCTTCCTTCCTTCCTTCCTTCCTTCCTTCCTTCCTTTTAATTTTCTCTGTCTTTTCTTTCTTTATTTCCCCTTTTTTCCCTCATTTTTGCTTCTCTCTTTTTTTCCAGTAATTACCTCTACGAACAAAGTTGGTAGAGGTATATGTATTCACTCATGTTTGTCTGTTTGTCCACACAATATCTCCAACAGTTCTCAATGAATTTCATTGAAATGTTGTGGAAGGGTGGGCCATGAGCTAAAGGAGAATTGATTACATTTTTAGGCATATCCAGGAATCTTTTTTCGATTGAGAGATATTTTTTCATATATTGAAATGATAGTCTGAAATATGGAAAATCAAAACTTACACAGTTACCTCCCCTGCACTGATTTTCATTCAGTTTTTAGTGACCTGCCATTGGAAGAAGTATGCGCTCTCTGGGAGCTTCCTAGTTTATTTTGTCTTACTCTTTACTTTCTTCTCCCCCCCCCCACCTCTACTATCCTTCTCTCTTCCTTATACTCTTTTTCCTTTTTATTTAAATGAACCTTCACTTTACCCCTTTTACTTTCTTCTTTCTCTCTTCTTATCTATTTTTATTTTGACTACCTTTCATTTTTATTATTTTCTATATCTATTTCAGTTTACATGGAATCTTGCTTGTTTTTCTCTTCTTTTTGTTTGATTTTTTCTTTCTTTCTTTCTTTCTTTCTTTCTTTTCTCTACTTTTTGTTACAAAAGTATTTTTATTGTTAGAAAATAGGAGATATCGGAGAGACTTAATAGAAATGTTTAAGATTATACATGGTTTAGAAGTAGTAAATCCTGATGTATTTTTTACTAGAAAGGGGTACAATTGACTGAGAGGCCACACATATAACGTAGAAGCAAATAGAAGTAGATTGAATATCAGAAAATTCTTTTTTAGCAATAGAGTGGTGGGACTTTGGAATAGATTACCGGAATATGTAGTGCTATCAACAGATGCGAATGATTTTAAGAAGAATTATTATGTTTATTACACCACCACAAAAGGTTTAAGTCCCTAGATATTGTATAAATATGATTGTAATGATGTGTACTTGTATACACAGATTGTATACCTTTTTTTCACACTAAAAAAATGTCTTAAACTGTTCTAAAAATGTTCTCTTAGTTACTCTATATCTCTTTCTTTCTGTTCATTTTTTTTTACTTTTAAACATTTTTTTTATATTTCTATTATTTTTTTTTACAAAAGACTTTTTTTAGTTTTCTTATTTTTCACTCACGTAGTTATTATATTTCTCTTTTTTCTTTTTAATCTTTTTTTCAAATCTCCTTATTTCTCTTTCCACTTCTCATTGCACTTTTTTCTCACCTGTTTTTCTTGCTTATTCATTGCTTAGTTGTGCTATTTTCCATAATTATCTTATTTTTATATACAGAAAAGATATATTTCATCTCAATTTTAGTTGCTCGTCATCGCAACCATCCAGACTGTCAGGCTAGGCCATCATGTAAATGGCATGGATCGAAAATAAAGGATAAGCTCTTGGTGAGACTGGAACTCACATCCCTTTTGCATCGGGAAGCCTGGTTTTCTGTACCAGTTGTGGATAAAAGCAACTGAAATTAAGATGAAGGAAATAATAGTCAATAATAATGGTTGGGAAGTTATCTATTTGATAAAAGAAAATAACGCACAAATGGACATTATATTTTCTAAGTTTTATGCGCTATAACTTTTAATTAAAGAAAGATTTATTTTTATTCAAATTAAATAAATCCATCTCCCTCCTCTTTTAAATTCCATATTTCCTTTACATCACAATTCCCCCATTTCTTTTCTTTCTCTATCTTTTTGCCTCCCCTTTCTCTTCTCATCTTTTTATCTAATCATTTCCCCCTTTGTTCTTCTCACTCATTTCTCTAGACACCCTTCTCTCTAAATTCATACTCTCTGTTTCTCTTTTTCCTCTCTCTTAAAACTTCTGCTGTTTCTCTTTCTCCCTCGACAAATTCTGACTTCACTCCTTATGACATCACTTCCATACCTTTTAACTTTTTATTTTTATCCCCCCCC
>VCCN01003854.1:7193536-7208917 GCA_006491835.1 Architeuthis dux | reverse complement strand
ACAGAGAAAATCACACTGTTCATTATATAGATAGATATTATTCAGCAAAATTAAATCAGCCATTTATCTTGTATCTAAGTTTTCTTTAATTGTTCTTCTTACTTATGATGCATCTGTGAGTTTTATCATTGAATTATTGTTCACTTTTTTTCTGGAGAGACACTATTCTATTATAACCTGAAGGTTTTTGAGCAGCATCTCTGTTTGTCCTGTCTATTCATGGAGCAATGCTTTCATAATATACTGGCTTTACATAGATTATTGTCTTCACCATCAATCTCATCGCTGTTTTTTTACAATCCAACCAACACATTCTTCTTCAACCATCAGTATTATTTTATGATTTATATTTCACTCTGATGCTATCATTTATATTTCACTCTGATGCTATCATTTATATTTCACTCTGATGTTATCATTTCCTAATATATGTCTATTTGTCATGCTGAGAGTCAAAATGTTATAGATTCATTTATTTTGAAATTTCTCTTGAGATTTTTCAAAGATATATTTTTAGAAATTCTTTTTTGATTAGACATTTACAAAATGCTGAAAATGCAGCAAAAGAATATCCTAAACCCAGTGCTGGATTAGCCTATAAGCAAATTATGCCACAGCATAGGGCCCAAGACATTGAGGGAGCCCACAAATAAATAGCAATTGAAAATGATATCACCTCCTGAATGACATTTGAAACCATCATTAAACAGTTTTTTCACAATAGATCCCAACAAAAGTCTTTATTTAAAATATTTCTACATATCTTATCATTATGTTTATGTTTCAATATAAATTTCCCTATCAATAAACTATTTTTACTATGTTTATGTTTCAATATAAACTTACTGTTCAGATCTGTTATAATTTGATATGGTGGGCCCCAAAATTATGGCTGGCGTAGAGCCCCTTATAGTCTCAGTCTGGTCCTGCCTAAACCTACTTTCTTTGAATTCAAACAACTGATATACTACATTTTTTGTAATTTCATCAAAACTTTGCCTTTCAAGGCATAGCTTTTCAACCCCTTTTAGAAGATAATAAGTTATTTAATACCAAAAACAATGATATTTTAAGAATATCTGCAATAAAAGCTTTTGTCCTTCCATCATAATGATTATTATTTGAATCTTTCTCAAATTTGTTTATGTTAATTATTTTTTCCATCTAAGCAATAATTTAGTGGGGGATTTTTAAAGCACCTTCAAGAGGTTTTCTAATGATTCAAGTCTATATAATCCTCTTAAAGGATTACTTCACTACATATGGTTATAATTATTTTATTTTCAGTAATTATCATATTATAGCTGTTTATGTAACTCATGATATCCCAGGTAGGATTTACTTTTAAAAAAAACTTTCATTCACTCTAATGACTACAGAATTTGATGAATCACTATGATTCATCAAATTCTGGCAGAAAATAATAATCACTGTTGTGTTTTAGTGCTAACTGCATTTGAACCTGGTATAAATAGTCACAGTTTCAGCATTTATTTTTTATTGCTGTCTGCAAACTTTACCATTAGTCCACCACTCCCTTTAGTCATTTTCTGCAACAAACTAAATATTTTTGGTAGTAGGGAAAAAATTGAGTATTAAACACTGAATTTTGCGATTTTTGACACTCAGTCGATATGTTGTAAATTTAAAATTGTTTTGGTCCAATGTATCCATCTATATAGAAGCAGAAATATTAGTCATTCGGCTATTGGACAGGTTTTAAAATTATATTAATCTTGGTCCTTCATATAAGTGTCATCAGAATGTTTCTAATGGTCATTTTTTAATACATCTGGAAGATTCAATGGAAATGTTACTTTGTTTCATGGTCATAGTTAAGCTATATTAAAAACCATAGCAAAAGCTATTTTGTTATCGAGATGAATTGTTACTGATATAATAGAGAAACCTGGGATAAAACCAGTGATAGAAATGGGTTTTGGGAATTACTTATACAGTAAGGCTGTATCAAAGATTTATACTCAATAATAACTAATAATAATTGTCTCCATTAGTAGATATTGAACATACAATAAACATAGAAATTGAGAAGTAGGTATGGACCATACCTCCGTGTACCCCCCTCCCAACATGTCCAACACAGGAAAAAAGAGATTGTCAGTGGTCAGGAATGAAGAAGAAGAAGAAGAAGAAGAAGAAGAAGAAGAAGAAGAAGAAGAAGAAGAAGAAGATATCATCATCTATATATTTTCGTAAAATCCATTGAAATTATTCTATTATTTTGAAAACTTCTATCAGTATTACTATTGTTATTCTGACATTATTTTTATTATCATTGCAAATGTACAGCAATGTTGTTATGTTCATACACTTGCATGATACTTATATTATTTTTGAATATTGATGAAGTGAACATTTTAAATTGTTACACCATCAATTCTATTATTATTATTATTACATAGAAATTATGTTTATTAGCATCATAATCATCTTAACACTGACACCATAGAAATGTTATTATATCTTATCCCACATTCCATCAATACTGTCATAATCTAAGTATTATAATTATAATCTTACGGTACTCCTGGCAAAATTTTTGTACCTTCACACAAAAAAAACCCCCTTCATTAACATGCTCAGATATTAACATAATTATTATCAATGTTATCTGCATAACTATCACTTCCATTGTTATTTACAAGTCCACTGTAACTCACATCCTTTTACAACGCAGAGACATAGAACCATTTCTTTCCATGCCACTGGCCAGGCTCATAGATATTGGGAATAATTTATCTTTCTTTCATGTTTTTGCATTGTTTTGATATTCATATTTTTCCTCAAGTCATTATTCGAAGTCATTCATTTTCTCTCTCAGTATCGCTTGCACTCGAGTCAGTGGTTTCCAGGTCTTTGCCGAGATACAAAAGACAGAAGTTTTGAATATGATTATTGATGTTGTTAATATGACTGCCCTAATGGCTTTCTTCATCCAGGAAAAACAAAATAAAAAAGTAAAATGGGTGGCTCCAGTACGTTCCAGCTGGATTTGCCCCACTACACCTAATTTGCCTGGAATATTTTCGTGCTTTCAAATTGAACATATTATTTTATTAATTACATTGTTTGACAATTAGGCCAATTAACGATATTCATAAATTTTTGTTGCTGCTGTTCTTGCTGCTGCTGCTGCTTCTACTGATATTGATAATGTATTCTAGTGATTATTATTATTATTTTTTTTATTTTTAAAAAAAATTATTAACCACCATCTTTTGCTTTTCTTAGCTGGGGAAATAAGGAGTCTAAAATTTTCTTCAGACCAAAGCAGAATCACTTAATTTTATCTAATTATTTTTCTTAAACTTTACAGGATTTTTAAATACCTGATATTTAAATAGAAAAGTTTTTTTTTTAAAAAGTAAAGAATTAAAAAACACAGACCCAGAAAAAAATGCAAGACAGAATCACTTAATTTTATAAAAGTAAAAGTAGAAAAAAGGTTAATTTTTTAAATACCTGATATTTAAATAGAAAGGAAGGAAAAGAAAAAAATATGAGAAAAAACAGCAGAGAAAAAGAAAGAAAGAGATTAAAAGAACAAAAAAATATAAAAAAATAGGTGAAGATATCTGAACAAGGTTTATAGATTTTAAGAGAAGAATTCAGCTGTGTTTTAACATTTAAAAAAATCTTAAGAAAATCTTGAAAAAAAAAAGAAAAAAACTGCCCCCAAAATCCTTAAAAAAACTCCAAGAAGCAGCGGCAGAAGAGAGAGAAAAAAAACGACTTGCATCTGCTATTGCTTTCCTTTAGCATCAATTACTTGCCAATGTCTTGTTAGTCGTTAAATTCTTTTTCAATTTTTTATCGTTTCTCCCCCTTTCCACATTTTTGTTCAACAACAACAATTGGAGAAAGGTTGTCAATAAAAAAAAAGAGCTGTTAGTCAAGAGAGGGGAAAAGAGAGAAAAAATGAAAGAAGCAGAAGACAGTGAGAGAGAGAAATCCTTGGCTGCAGTTTCACGGTAAAACCTGGTTCATTTACTAACAGAACTATTGAACGAGCCAAAGAAATCTTCAAGTTGAACGAAAAGCTCAGGTGTTCCACTTAAATATGCAAATGACCAGCAGGGCCTCTATTAGAATGAAATTTAAAAGAAATATATTGATGGAAAACATGATAACAACAATAAAAAAGATTCAAAACAGCAGAGGCAGTAATAACAACAGCAAATGCAATGGTAAAAGTAGTTATAATAATAACAAAAACATAGTAATAAGTCCCAAGCAAAACATTCCAAGGGAAATTATGAATCAACGTCACCCATATATGCTGTGTTGGGGGTGATCAATTAAAAGATTGGGCTATGATCACTAAAAAAGGTCTGAATTTTCAAAAAACAGGCGGCTACAGACTAGTGACCAATTTAGCATAAACTTACATTGCATATTGAACCCCCTCTAAAAACCTATGGGGGCAGGTTAAAAACATTTCCCCTACTCATTGAGGGGAGTTTGTGTGCAAAATTTCAAGTTTCTACTATGAATGGTTAGGGCTGGGTGAAGTTTGGATACATAGATAGATACATAGATACATATAAATGTCAGAACACATGAATAACCTAAACCCAGCAATAAACCAGTGTTGAGAGTAGCAGTGATTAATAATTATGATAAAAATAGTAATGCAGGCATCCACCGATGTAATGCGGATGTTGGGGACCAAGAAAGCAACAGTAAAATTTAGCTATTTTGGAGCTAGATCTAGCTATTTGGGAACTAGATCTAGCTATTTTTGAGCTATGTCTAGTTATTTTTTAGCTAGGTCTAGCTATTTTGGAACTAAATTAATATTTTGGAGTCCATCATCCACCCGTGTTATAATGCGAACCACGCTTTAATAAACCGCATTATAATGGGGGAGGCCCTTAGTAACAATACATCTGTTAATGTACAAGGGTTGATCAATAAGTCCATAGCCTGACACATATTTAGCTGAATTTTTTATCTGAAATTTTCGCTGTATCATATTTATATCGCTTAATTTGCTTTTAAGGACAGAAGTTATTTGACAATAACAGTGGTATTAATGACTCTTAAATCCATATTTTCAAAGTGGATAATTATAGAACAGCATGCTGTATAGGGGGTGATCAATTAAAAAAAGGAGATGATCTATGAATAAGTTACTTCTTTTGCTTTTTGTTGGATCACTAAAAAGTCTGAATTTTCAAAAAACAAACCGGGTACAAACTAGGGACCGATTTAGCATAAACTTACATTGTAAATTCAACTCCTCCTCTAAAAAGCTATTTTTGAGGGGAATTTGAAAAAACCTATGTCCACACTTTTGGTGACAGTTTTGGTTGACGGTTTCTAATTATTATAACAGAAATAGTATTTGGAACACATTAAACTCTGTATTATGAGGTAAGGTTAGATAACTCAAACTATAATACTATAACAGTTAAAAATGTAAAAATATTAATTCTGGAATTCTCTACGTATAAGAGTGAATCAATAAGTCTGTAGCCTGAAACATAGTCATTAGCTGAAATTTTCACTGTATAATGTTCATTCTATGTGATTAATATCCATTACTGAATTAAGTTGCATTGACAAGAAAGGAGACTATAGTGAAAAATATTTGTTGTGTAAAATAAATGCTTTTTTCCTCATTAGGCTACAAACTTATTGATGCACCTACGTAATAAAGAATTAGTACCGATTGCCGTCACCGACTGACTGACTGACAAAAACTCCCACCACCTCTCGTTTCCTTCCACTTATTCTAAATACGAGGTCTGCTCATAATGAAACCAAACTTTTAAAACAGCGCACCAATGAGACATTTTAGTGTGCTCTGACTGAAATGTTATGTAGCAGTTTTGTATAAAAAAACTGCAAAGTGCCACAGTTTTTTAGCTATACGTGCAAGACTGAACGTGTGTCTAGTGTGCTTGGCCTTTTACCCCCCAAGTTGAATAATGAAGGTTTTAGAAGAGTGACATGTTTCTCTTTCAAATTAGGAAAAACATTTTAGGAAGCTTTTCTAATGTTGCAACAGTCCTATGGGGAGGATTGTTGGAGTGAGTGGTACCAGCATTTCAAATCAGGAAGAACATCCACCAAAGACGATGCTAAATCTGGACGACCATTGAAAATATATGAGCTGTGAACCCTGGAAATCGTAGCGTAACTGTTTGTGAAGTTTCTGAATAATAATGCTACAAAATCTGCTGAGAGATGAATAAAATGGAACACAATGCATCATCAGTTTTCCTTTTAAGATCATGTTGCACCAACTCTTCTTCTTGTGAAGTACAGACAGTCAGGCATCGATTTCCACAAATCACAGAACTTCTAAAACCTTCATTGTTCAACTTGGGAAAAAAAACGCTGAGTGCACTAGTCGTATGTTCACTCTTGCATGTTCAAAAACTAACCAACATGGCTTGATGCAGTTTTTGTTTTATACAATAAGTCAAGGTCACCACTACATAACATTCCAGTCAGAGCAATCTAAAATGTCTCATTGGCGTGCTGATTTAAAAGTTTGCTTTCTTTATGGACAGACCTTGTATGATCTGGGAGTGCTATGATCTGACTTGTTTGTTTCATCATTAGGCTACAGACTTATTGATGTTCCTTCATAATAACAACAATAAAATTATTAATAAATAGTAGTCATAGAGATTTCAGAACAACATAAGAGATAATGGGATATTAGAAACCGTCAAACAAAACTGTCACCAAAACTGTCAATATAGGTTTCTTCAGATTTTAAGCTGGTCCGGCTGGCTGGCTATGTATGTATCATGGAGCTAGAAAATTTAAACATTTACGCCTTATTATGTCTAGAAAAAACATTTTTCACTTTCTAAATAGGTTTTTAGTGGGGGGTTCTATTTGCATTGTAGGTTTATCCTAAATTGATCTCTCAGTTTGTGTTATGCTTGTTTTTTGAAAATTCAGACTTTTAGTGATCTCCGCCCAACAAAAGGCGAGAGAAGTAACTTATTCATTGATCACCCCTTTTTCCAATATTTTAACTGATCATCCCCAACACAGCATGCTGCCAAAATACATTGGTCACGAGACAGTTTCTATTGAGTGACTAATCAGAGCTGTTAATCATAATGATTAACTTCATGTAAAGTTTTGGGTTGGAGCAAAAGCCATCTAAGATTTACCCTGGAAGTATATCAACAATTATTTGCAAATAGAAAATGGAGGACAGGCATTAGTGATAAGTATTTGAGTTATATTGATACTACCAAGCAACCATTATTATTATTATTAATTTTTTGACTAGTATTTCATTTCATCTAAATTTTCAGTTGCTTTTTAGCGCACTTTACCAGGCCGTCAGTCAGTGAGCGATAAGTGCAGATCAGAAATAAAGCTCACAGTGAGACTTGAACTCACATCCCTTTTTGCTTCAGGGAAGCCTGGTTAACCATATAAGCTGCCCTTACTGACTGAGCTATGAGAATCCTGCAGTTGGCAGAAGATCAAATCTAACCTTGAAACCTACCTTTCATTCATCCTTTCTTGTAACCAGCAAGACACTCCCCAAAAGTTTTTAAAAACCCCCCAGAAAACAGATGTGACAAAATACCAGAAGGAAAACAGAAATAACCACAGTTGGATACAGTTGAAGTGTAGAGCAGTTATGAGGATGGTATTAATTGACATCACAATATTGACAAAAGCAATTAAACATTGCTCTTTATTCATCAAATATTGTTAAGCTGCCTAGATGTTTTTCAGAGTTACTTTAATATTTAATGTTTTAAGATGATTTCATGGACAAGGTTTATAAATAAATAAAGCACATGAGGTTCTCAAATGGTCATTCATTTGTAACTGTTCTAGCAGGACACTGCTTAATCAAGTTGAAACACAGTTTCAGCATACTTAGGCAAGAAGTCAATAATGTTAGTCATAATAGCAACAGAGACAAAAATAAGAATATCTGCAACAAAAAGTATTTATTGAAGCCATTGTTGTTTTGTTTATTCCTATAGATTTCTTGTGGAGCATAGGGCTGCAACCATGGGCGTCTGTAAGGGGGTGCAAGGGGGTGAATTTGCACCCCCCTGGAAAAGTACTACAACTCATTTAATCTACTCATTTACAATAATAAAGTAATATAAGTAATCTACTCAAAAAGACATCCCATAAAAATAAAACTTCCAGAATTTGTAAATTATTTTATTACTATACTAAACAAAGAACATATATTGATGTATTGACAACTACTTCTTGTGCTATTTTTACACCCCTCTTCCCTATACAAACAGCAGAATTAAAATTCAAAAATTACTTCCCAATTTCAAAACTTTGTTTTGTATAACTTTTCATTCCTTTGGGCTATTAAGAAAAGAAGTTTTCTGATCCTCAGTCCATGCTCTTTCAGAAAATGTATTAATTGGCGTTCTACACCACTTGGAAATTTTTTAACTGTTCACTCTAATAATGGTGCAATCGGAAATAAACAGTAAGCCTGTGCTGAATATATCCTTTTGCAGCCCCCTTGAAAAGTTGCTGCAGACACCCAAGGCTGCAACCACTCTGCTGTGATTTCAGTAACAAGTGGGACCAGCTATGGCAACTGCCAAGCTGTAGGTTTTTACTATCAGAATAATCTTCTCTTAGATGAACTGCCTTACAAGGCTAAAGGGCTCCAACTACCTTGCTATTTACCCATAGCTGGAGGGAGAAGTGGATTCTTGCCTTTCCCAAGGGCATTAGTGCAAAGTGAATGTAATTCTGTTTTCCATGTTCATAACCATTACACTGCTTTGCACCTCCATTGAAGCCAATACAACAGTGATTATGTTAATGATAATAATGTAATGGTAAAAGATAGCAATCTTTATGTGCAAAGCAAATAACCTGATTAAAAGATATCCTGTTAAGTTCCTTAATTAGTGAAACTATGAAAGAAAAGAGAGAAAAATGATCTATCGTCATCTCAAATACGACAATTAGTTTTATACTTGAATATACTTGAATATAATATACTTGAAATAGGCTTTTTTTGACAGCAGTTAATTGCGTCATTAAGCCATCTTCAGTGTAGTTCAGTTGGTATAAACTAATAAGAAAACAGTAGTTAAATTTGGTATGTCCGATGTCAGAAGAAAGATTATTTTTTAAAATATTGATATTCTCGAATGTGACCATCTTTTCACTTAAGCTGTTCCATGCTTTTGCTACTCTTGCCGATAGGAAATTCTTTCTAACACCAGTGGTGTCTGAATTTGTAGTTTATGATTGTGTCCTCTGATTTTACTGTAGATAGATGAAGTCAGCATTTTCTTATCATTGCATTTTAAGCAATGAACATCAGTATCCACTCTATGTATATTGTTCCGGATTCTATAGACCTCTAGTAGGTCAGCATGTTTTCTTAAATGACCAAATTATTAGGGGCGGTCTGTGAGTTTCCTTAGTATTTGAATCATTTTTAAACTCAGAGAAAATAGGTTTCTATTAGATATACTGTATATGCTGGTATATAAGATGGACATTTGATTTAACAAAAAAACTATGCAAATATTACATTGTGTTCAATGCACTGGTATTATGATTAAGAGGCCTACCAAAGCTCAATATGGGCAGTTATGGTGCTTGGATGAGTTGCAGCGAGTGGTAGTCCTCTACCCTTGTAAACTATTTGTCTTATAGTCCAGCATATATGGTAAAAACATTGCCTGACTATACTTCTGTAGAAATGTTGTGGGGACAAGAACACCATTTTTTTTTTTAGTAGGGGAGATGATTCTATTACATTTAGATATTGAATAAAAAAAACAGCAACACAAACAACAACAAAAAACAAGAATTCTTTTCTTTTAACCAAAGGAAAAGGATGATTTGGACTTTTTTTGTTTCAGAGACAAAACAGTTCCATAGCAGGATTTTGTTGATTGCTTTTTCCCCCACCTCATTAATGTAAGTATTCACTGGGTTTATGATTATAGTGTTTTTTTCTATGTCAATAGCAATGATGTTAGAATGAAGATGATGTATAGTATGATCTGTATGCATTTAAAGCTGCAGATAGTCTGACTAAATTTGTTGGCCTTCAATGACGTGGAAAATTGTGAACTTCTCACAAAGACATACTTCATTTCCTTCATTTACATTGCTTGATTTGCTTTTAAGGACTGAAATTACTTGAAAATAACAGTGGGATTCATGACTCTTAAATCCATATTTTACAAGTGGATAATTATAGAATTATTATAACAGAAATAATATTTGTAACACATTAAACTCTGTATTATGAGGTAATGTAAGATAACTCAAACTATAATACTGTAACAGTTAAAACATGCAAAAATATTAATTCTGGAATTCCCTATATACAAGAGTGGATCAATAAGATCAAAGCCTAACATGTAGTTATTAGCTATTTTGATTTGGAATTTTCACTGTATAACGATTGATAGATGTGATTAATATTCACCACTGAATTAATTGCATTGACAAGGAAAGAGATTATGCTGAAAAATAAATATTTGTTGTGTAAAATAAATGCTTCTTTCATCATTACTTATTGATGCACCTATGTAATAAAGAATTTCTTTCTGAGGATCAAACAAGCATTAAGAATGATGGAAGGGTACCAAGAAAAAACATACCAATGTGTACCAAATGAAAAGAATTTAGATTAAAGAAATAAATAAACAAGAAAATAGTTATTGTCGATGGAATGATGATTACAAAATAAAAAATGACTGTGCCAACCTCCATTATAATAGATCCAATATATTAGAGAAAGTCCAATATACAGGTCTGGTTAGTCACTCAATAGAAACTGTCATGTGATCAACGTCTTTTGGCAGCATGCCATATTGGGGGTGATCAGTTAAAAAATTGAAAAAAGGGCTGATCAATGAATAAGTTACTTCTCTCACATTTTGTTGAGCAGTGAGCACTAAAAAAGTCTGAATTCCAAAAAAACGAGTGAACACAAACTAGTGATCAATTTAGCATAAACTTACCTATTTAAGGGGGAGGGAATTTTCCAAAAACAAAAAGTTTGTTTCCCAGACATAATAAAAAGTAGATGTTGAAAATTTCAGCCCTCTAGCTTCATTGGTGTGGCCTGTACACATGATACATACATACATAGCCAGCCAGGCAGAGCAACTTGAAAACTGAAAGAAACCTATGTTGACAGTTTTGGTGACAGTTTTGGTTGACGGTTTCTAATTAGAGAAAAAAAATGCAGTAAAAAAAACAAACAAGCAGACAATATAAAGTTAAAATGATACCTAAATGAAATTCGAGTTATGTCAACTGCTATTGAAATCAGTAACATAATCAAATAACCAGAAAAGAAAAGTAAATAATACTAATAACAATAATAATAATATAAACCAAATATAGATTTCTTCTTCATTTAGTATTTAATACCAGCTAAACTATATATTTGAATTTTATCTCTCTAAATGTTTCTAAGGGTTTCTCATTCAATGATTTGTCTCTGTCGAGGTTGCTGCCACTGTCTGGACAAATAAGGTAGTTGTGGGAGAGTGGTTTTCCCCAGTGCTTATTCACCTACTCTTTTCTCAACCATGATAGCCTGCCAGTGAGAGCCATTGTGTAAACATTTCTGGCAATGGAACAGAGAGCAGAAAAATATGGTCATTAGTATCAAGTGAATTATAAACAGTATCAGCTGGAATTTTAACCTGGTTCAACGATTGCTGTTAACCATTCGGCACCTCTTTCTCCTATCAAATACAAAGGGGAACGACTTTTGAGTTAATGGTGTTTCTTCAGTTTAAACTTCTCAAAGATTTTTCAAAGAATACACTGAAAAATTTGACATAATATCAACAAAAATAAAAAGGTTGGAGATAAAAGCCCAGTACAATAACTGAGATATAGTACAGGTATGTATTTCCTTCTTTTCAAAAGTTTGTAGCCTTTTTTGCTTTTACGAAAAAAGGCTAAAAGCAAAAATAGCATTTGTTTTACAGCAAGTGCTAGAGAGGCAGTGTTCACCCTCTTCCTCTCTCTCAGTCTCCTGTACCACCCACCACCCAACCCTTTGACGACTCAGTGTAATATCCCATCATCACCATTTCTTGGGTCTGGTAACGCTCAAAATCTTTTCTCATATAAAGGTAACTGCATCTTTGCTTTACACCATTTTGACTTACGAAAGATTTTTTGTAGGAATGATCTACTTTCAGATAGTGGGGAAACCTGTATTTATATAAAAAATGTTTAACAATACATTGAAAATATACAAGTCAAGAGATTATTGATTAATATTAACGGGTTAAATATGTTTAAAAGAGTTCAGTTCTCTAAAGATACGCATTTAGAACCTATGCAAGTATGTCTACACTGTGTTGAAAAGATTAAATCCATTGAAAATTTCTCATTGCTTAGTTCTTTTACATTAGAAAGGTTTAATATACTAACAAATGTCTCCTTCAAATATTAAAATCATTACAAGGCCTTACAACATATAAAAATAGTACTTAGATGGGTGACCTTTTAGGAACACTGGATACTGTTAGCAGCTTGTGGCCTTGTGCCAGACTAAGCAAAGCTTAGTAAATAAGACAATATGTATATATCTCAATGTATCTCAAGCAGGACAATATTAGGTTTGTAAAGTAAATTTAAAACTATTGTATCCCAGAAAGTAGTGTTGAAAATCTAATGGTGTCCAACAACATTCAAAATCAATAGAAAGTTGAGCATCATCTGCACAGTTTTCACATTTAGAATGATGAAATGGTCTCTAGGCTCGAGCATGTCAGTTCCTCTTCTTGTCGATACCAGAGCTTTTTGTCAATAACCCAACAGAAATTCAGAGTCTCACACTGTTGTGCAGAAGGAAGCCAGAAGCCAAAAACTTTGTGATAAGCAAGTGTTAAAAATTGCATCCCACTTCTATTTCCTACGTGATCTAACACAGAAGTATGCTGGCATTTGGCAGAGCCAAAGTTAGTGTTCATGCACACCTTTTTACCCCCTGCTCCTTGCCACGTGTGCTTTGTGATAGGCAATTTTCCAAGAAAGATTATTTTTCTTTCTAGTTAAGTTGCCGCCTGGAAATTCCCCATTTGTCCAAAACTGGACAGAGTCAGAAAGAAGAAGGGAAAATTTTGTCATCCATGCTTGATTAACAAATAGATCACTCTCAAGACCATGTCTCACACCTCCCAGATGAATCCAGTTCTACCCAGCCTGGTTTCTCTCATGTCTTGAAAAGGCGTTTTTTCTCTCAGACTTCTTCTTCACCATCTCTTCTTTTGGGAAACACCTCTGCCATTCTGTTTCTTACAGTCGAAGTGGTCCATTTCGATAAGCGCTGACTCCAACATAAATCATAAAACTATAGCCTGTCAATGTGCACTGGCTGTATGACATGGTTCCTAAACATCTCTCGATTGCATTGCATTGGGTAGGAAAAGGCAGTGGGAAGGGTTATCATGGCCTTACCCCTATCCCTGCATTCACTCTTCCTTAAGAATGGTTCTTTGCGTGCGTAAAAACCATAATGTGGCTTGATTTATGGATCTGGTAATGATTACCACATGTCCACCTGTCAATATAGCATTTCCATTTTTATCCTTTCCTTCCAATTCTTGCCAACAGCACATAAACACAGTGGTCAAAACTTTGGCAAGTAATCGCTAAAAACATTATTACCAAATCTTTTGGGCTGAAGACTTAAGGCAGTACTGTGTTATTATGGATTTCCTTTGAAACATCTATTATGGCTAATTTTTATCATGGTTTTACTCTGAGCAAAAAATGATTTTCCTATTATCTCTTAAGATTAACATTTGATTACACATACATTGAAATGAAATGAATACTATGTTCCTGTTTTATAAAAAGCGGTTTATCAGTTGTAAAGACTTTTGGATGAAAACCTCACAAATATATCAGGTTGTTCAAAGCAAAAATTACCTCTCAATGTGTTAATGAATATATAGAACAGGTCTGGTTAGTCACTCAATAGAAACTTTTACGTGACCAATGCCTTTTGGCAGCATGCAGTGTTGAGGATGATCAATTAAAAAATTAGAAAAAGGAGTGATCAATAAATAAGTTAATTCTGTTGTCAGAATGTTCAAAAAACAAGCGTGAATACTGCCGGATACAAACTAAGGGACCAATCTAGCATAAACTTACATTGCAAATTGAAGACCCCTCTAAAAACCTAAACATTTTTTCTAGATATAATAAGAAGTAAATGTTTAAATTTTCAGCCCTCTAGCTCCATTGGTGCGACATGTACATGTGATACATTCAGCCAGACCCACTTAGAAACAGAAGAAACCTAATTGACAGTTTTTGTTGACAGTTTTGAATATATATTCTAATCAGAACCCTAGAGTGTAGGTTTGAGCTATAACTTGAAACAACTGGTGAAGTAGAAAAGCCATCTTTTACCAAAAAGGAGATTGCTTGTAGCTGAAGTAGTTATGTACCTCCCACCGCTACCATAGCCCAGGTCAAAGCTAGGACTTTGAATGCCAATTTTCAAGGCAGGCCGACCATCCCTGCTTGGAAGGTTGGTGTAATATAACCTTCCTCCCTTCCATTTGATCTTATGCCATACTAAGCAAAGCTTCATAAATAAATACCAAAAAAGATGTTGCTGGTATAAAATCAAACTAGTTGAGATTATTTATCTAGTTTAGATTATTCAAGTGACACTATAATAGAAAACTTGGGCAGACTGACCCTCTCGGATGAGTTGACAATGTGACTCATGCACTGTGGCTCATCAGCAGTGTTGACAACGGCAACTACATATAATAAAAATACCTAATGTAATTAATATAAGTTTTATAGACAGACTCCAAAAAGGAGAACAAATTAACATCCGGCTTGAGGTGGCGCTGGTCGGATGTCAGAGTGCTCAAAAGCTGGACTGTCCAGGCTAAAGCAGGGACATCTGACCTCTCTAGGTAAAAATTACCTGAGACAATTTCATTCAGATTCAGGTTCATTTAAACACAAAAAGAAGCTGAAGAAATCATAAATAGAAAAGACTTTTTAAAAACACATTTATCTTCTAAACAAAATTAAATAGTAAGAACAACAAGAATTTTTTTAAAAATTAAAAGATTTAGAATTAAAATAGCTGGATTGAAAAAAGAAAGAAACAAAGTAAAGGATATAGAAAGAGTTTTTTTGCTAAGTTCTGGGCATTGTCCTTCTCACTGGGTTCTTCAAAAATGGAATGAAAAAATCAATAAAGAATTGTAAAGTGGTAGAATGAACACTTAGATTTAAACTGCAGGAACTGGAAGGAATAATTATTCTTAGTAACATCAGTCAATGGTAAATTATGGCAAAAATGTCCAAGAAGATTTTTCAACAAGCAGAAAGAAAGCTGCGAGGACTGAAGATGGAGTT
>VCCN01003854.1:7182998-7193513 GCA_006491835.1 Architeuthis dux | reverse complement strand
TAATGGTGTGGAAGCATTTGTATTCCCTGATGGAAAAAAAGGCGGCAGAAACATGAAGCTGGAAGATGAAGAAGAGCTAATGAACAATTTGTCAATTAGTAAAAATTATTAGCATGAAATTGAGGTGGGATTTTGTTTGACACGTCATGGCGGTGTGGAAGAAATATTACAGATGGGATGGGAAAAAGGGGGGGGGCAGAGTGAAATGAAAAAAGTGGGAGAAGAAAAAGATTGAAGAGAAAGAATAGAGAGAAAAGTTAAAAAAAGAATGAAAGGATAATGGTACAGAGGAGAAGGTTGAAAGAGTTTGAAAGGAAGGAGTGAAGAAAAGGAAAGGAGTGGAAAAAGGAAGGAATGAGGGAAAATGTGGGGAAAAAGCAAGACGAGTGGAAAAGGAAGAAGTGAAGAAAAAAAGGAAGAAATGAGGAAAAAGAAAGGAGTGAAGAAAAAGGAAGGAATGAGGGAAAAATGTGGAGAAAAAGCAAGACGAGCGGAAAAGGAAGGAGTGAGGAAAAAGAAAAGAGTGAGGAAAAAGAAAGGAGTGAAAGAAAATGAAGCCGTGAAAAATAAGGTGAGGAAAACGGTAGCAAGAAAAAAGATACAGAAGGAAGGGGACAAGAGAAACGAAAATTGAAGAAGAAGAGAACAGAAAGAAGAAATTGAATAGTAAAGGAAAAGGAAAGAATCTGAAGGCCGTAGAAATAAGAAAATAGAAGAATACCAAAGACAAACAGGGAAGTAGAATGAAAAAGTGAATGAAAGTAGGAGAAAAAAAAATCAATAATTGGAGATGAAGAAAAACATGAAAGAACAAAAGATTGAAAAAAAGAAAGAAGGGGATTAAGAAATGATGAGAAGAAACTGATGATAAAGATTATTGGAATAAAAAAAGATGAAGAAGAAAAAATAGGAATGATGGAAAATGAAAGAAATAGAATAGAATAAGGCAATAAAAGTAGAAGATGAAGAAGAATATAGAAAGAGAAGAACTAGTTGGAAAGGAAGAAAATAATGAAGAACAAAAGTGATTCTGTCAGACAAACAAGAAGAAAAAGCATGATAGACGAAAGAAAAGAAGATGAAATTCAAGAAGAAAATGGTGCATCAGACAGAAAACAGGATGAGGCTGATTAAAAAAGTATAAAGAAGACGATGAAGAAAGAGGCAAAGGTAGCGAAAGAGAAGTGATGCCGATGGTGATTTGAGAGAGATGAAGCTGGTCTCAGCTATGAAGAATGAGCTGATGTATAATAAGAAGTTAGTGAAGAAGATAAATCAAAAATGCAAAAATGGCGACTACCATAAAAATAAAGAAAAAGAAAACGACCAAATGAAAAGACTTCAAATAAGGAAAACTGGAGGGTTGAAACGATCCGCTCCAATTCGATCCAATCCAATCCAATACGATCTGTCGGAGATGGTAGGGTTTGACTAATCTGCATGGTAATTGATGTCTCTAATTAAAGAGACAACAAAAACAATACTAAAAGAACAAATCTGGCTATTGGAGTGCATGGAGATGGTGAGGTGGCAAGAGAGAAGATGTGGATGGAGAGAGAGTGAGAAGGAAAAATAATCTATCAAAGGGCCAAATTGAGTGATAATCAGTTGAGAAGATTGGATTAGACAGAGCCACA
The DNA here is from genome assembly GCA_006491835.1 of Architeuthis dux. Lineage (NCBI taxonomy): Eukaryota > Metazoa > Mollusca > Cephalopoda > Oegopsida > Architeuthidae > Architeuthis > Architeuthis dux. The sequence goes on along the minus strand of VCCN01003854.1, from coordinate 7,191,876 downwards.
ACGTAATTGTGTTTATTACACACTGTCTAAAGGGCCAGTAAGCCTCCAGATGCAAAAAAAAAAGAAGATTATTGCATAACAACAACAACAACAAAAATTAGCTAAAGCCCAAGTCCTTTTGTTTTTTTTCCCTTTCTCTCTCTCTCTCTTTGAAATTATGGCTGCACCCTGAATCACTTCATTGCTTTCTATCTCTCTGCTTACATTCTTTTATTCTCTTTCTCAACTCATCGAACTCGATGGAACTTGACACATTGCAAAAGCCTGTATGATAATCTGCAGTCGCACATTAGCTGGTTCGCTTTTCCTCCCCGTGTTTATTGTAATCAGGAAGAAAAGCCAAGACAGATGAGAGAGTCTGAAAGGTGGAACAAAAGCAGAAAAGCTGCCGACATGAATTGTACTCTTTTTTTTATTCCTCGTCTTTAGTTTTCAGCCAAAATGGCATGTTCCCTCGGCCCCACTTCAACATATGCACCTATTCCCTTTGCCAAGTGTTGAGACAAGATAGCTTTCTTTTGTTTATTGCTAATGTGCTTTCTTGTTCTGATATCATTTCTTTTTTTAAATCTCATTCCTATCTGCCCTAACTTCACCATTTCCTCACCCACTCAAAAACTCAAACAGTAGTCCTAGTGTACTCTTATCATTCATTTTGAAGGTTTTTACCTTGTCACCCCTATCACACCTTATGTACTCACTCATATGCATTTTATCTGGTGTGTTTCAGCCTGTGTCTAAAAGGAGGTGTGCAAGAGAGATAAAAAATGAACAAAAACTCACACAAAGCAATTTTGACAACAAAATCATTTTTTCTTAAATGAACACAAGGTAGAATGTTTTTGATGAATTAATTTTAGAAAAGAAAAGAACAAGAAAAGAGGGGGGAATTAATGATTAGAATTTAATTTAATTTAAGTCATATTTCAGAATCCCTTGATAGCCAGAAGAGAGTGTGGAAGCCAGATGATAATAGTGTTTTCAGTGTTTTGACAGGAAGGGAGACAATAAATTTAAAAACTGCTTGTCACTTCAATGGCAATTGCTAATTTGTAATTAACAAAAACTTGTCAGCTATTCTGACCTTTTTCTTCCTCTTCAATTCTTTTATAAAGCAAGATTCATTGCTTCCTAATGAATAAGTGAAATAAAAGCTTCTCTTTTTTTAAAACTATGGAATGAAGTCACTCGCATATTAAACGTAGAGTCTTGAAACTTGTCTTCTTTTTTTTCTTCTTTTAAATATAAAGAGGAAGCAGCTTATTATAATCACAAATAATGTTATCAAATGGTTATTGCTATCAAAATCAGTTGGTCCCAAACACTTTATTTAAAATGAATTAAAAATTATTATAAACTAGAAAATACTCGTTGCTTTGCTAATGTTATACCTAAAGCTGTGTTCTGTGTCAGTATGTTTACACAGTAATTTGAAAGCTTAACGCAAAGTATTGTTAACTAAAATTCTTACGTTGATTTTGTACTAAACTTGAAACAACTAAAAAGCTCATAATTTCATAAATAAATTCAGTAATCAACGAGTACATACCGAAAGTTATATCAAATCAATTTGGGATTTGAACAGAAAAAGAAAAAAAATGTTGTAGAGTTGTTCCTCCTTTGCTAGAGTTGTCTACCAATGACAGCGTGCAGACAGACTTGTTGCTTAATATTAGATTAAAGTATAACAGATGGATGGACAGAAAGACACATTGTAAATTATAAATTTCATATTAATTTTTTTTAAAGAAAAGTTGTTTATAACAAAGAATTTAATGACATAACAATGAATTTAGAAAAAATGAATGTTTATTTATAACAATTGCTTAATGTTATCAGGCGGTTATTGTAATCTAAATGATATGACCCTGTCTCAAAGTGATCACAATAAGTGACTTTCTCTGTAAATGTTGGAAAATTCCTAAATGTAGCTTAATCTTTAATTATGACAAACAAGCAATTATTTAATGATGTTCTCCATGAAAGGATTGTTAACTTGGATCTACTGTTAAAAAAACAGGTAGTTGCATATTTATCACTGGTGCCAGGGTCTGTGTTTAAGCCCAGGTAAAAATCAAGGTTTAAAATGATGATTATCAAGCCTGCTCCATTTACGCAAGTGGTGCAACACAATCTTTCTGTTCACTATGTGGCCTTCTGCCAGACTAAATCAAGGTTAGTTACAATAACATAACAATGAATTTATAACATTGAATGTAAATTTATAAGAAAAGATACCTGTGCAGTGATGTGTAATCATTAGGGACACATTCACCTTAGTCTTTTCAGGTATCAAATCAGGCATCATTGAATTCATTCAGGTATCAAATCAGTCGATCATTGGATTAATTCAGGCAAAATGAGCAAAATTGTTATTACGGATTTAAGCTCAAAACTCAGTCAAGAAGGTACAGTCAGTAGTTTTATAAAAATGTACTCCTCCTCCGATATTATAAAATGTACTTTATTTGTTAGAATAATCTTTCCAGTTGTCTTCTGTAACAGGTAATATTTTAAGTTTTTTTCATATTTTAAACATCTTTTTTAAAACATTTCTCTATCATTTGGCATTAGAGGTTAAAATAATTTAGCTCTACATTTTGATAGCATTAATAGTTCTGTTATTTTTGTTTAAGTATTGTCAGTTGTATAGTCATGAAGTTGGGGTGGAAATTCACCTTACATACTTTGATGAAAAAGAAAAGACAAACAGATAGCTCTATTCTGTCACTAACCCTTGCATTATTAAATAAATTATATAATTATAAATCTGCTGTTATAGAAAATCAGTCTTACTTTAAGTTCACATTTAGCTATCTTCCTCGGCCAAGGAATGATGTTTATTAGTCCACTATACAGATGCATGATTTTTATAGAACATTTTTAAGAACATTTTATTTTAGTGTGAAAAAAAGTATACAATTTGTATATACAAGCACACATCATAACAATTATATTTACACAATGCCTATTTTCTAACGATGTTAACCCTAACACTTTTAGCCTATCCTCATAACTCATACTTTTTAATTCTGGTACTAACTAGGTTGCTCGGCTCTGGACTCTAAAAGATTTTTTATCTCTCTTCAAGTACAGTGACCAGATCTGTGCACAGTACTTGAGGTTGTGGATGGACATAAGTCTTATATAGTATAAGGAATGAGTCCTTGTCTATATATGAAAAGGTCTGCTTAATCAGTCCTAGAACCCTGTTCGCCTTAGCAGCAGCACTGGCAATATATTTGGAGAATGATAATTTATCAATTATTATGATATCAGTAGCCTTTTCATCAATTACAATATCTAGTATATTCCATTCATACAGTAATCGTAACATGGACTTCTATTTCCTATGTGTAACACCTTACATTTCTTCATTAAAAGCTAATAACCATTCTTTTGACCATAGCATTAGTAGAAACATAACATATAATGTTAAGTCACTATATAGTACTTGGTTTAACTTGACCACCATGATAATTTGGGTGACTGAATTGGCATGCTTGGTGATTAATAAAAAGCTTGTGTGGTGATGTACAAAAAAGAAAAATTGAACTTGTGTGATCAAAAAAAAGATGCAATTAAGGACAGTTTCACCTTAGTCTTTTCAAGTATCAAAGCAAACACTAATGAAGCTGATTATTATTCATTTTTTGACTAGTATTTCTTTCATCTTAATTAATCACCGCTACCCACAACAGACCGGTTTAATCACTGATTCTGGGTTTAGGTTATTCATGTGTTCTGACATTTATATGTATCAATGTATCTATCTATGTATCTGGACTTTGCCCAGCCCTAACCGTTCATAATACAAACTTGAAATTTTGAACACACACTCCTCTAGTGTATAGGGAAAATGTTTTTTTTGTTTTTTGAAAATTCCCCCCTTAAATAGATTTTTAGTGGGCGGTTAAATTTACAATGTGAGTTTATGCCAAATTGATCCCTTAGTTTGTGTCCAGCAACATTCTCACTCGTTTTTTTGTGAATTTTATTTTATTTAATTTACAAGTAAAATGAAGCAAATATAGGTGGCAGTGACTCATAATTTCCCTTGGAATGCTAGTTTTAGTTGCTTTTTAATGCAACTCTCAGACTGTCATGCTGTGGCTGGGATTAGGCAGCTGTTGCATTAAGACAGGCTTCTCGATGCAAGTTTGATGCATTCTGGAAACTTATTCTTTATTTCTGATTTGCGTTGCTTTACCAATGGACATAGAATGATGATCTGAGAGTTATCTATTTGCCTCCCCATGAGGGAAGAATGTGACACAAGGTCATGTTTAATGTATGTGTGGTTGGTTCCAGGAATTTTCCAGTTCCCTCGACACTTCCCTTTTTGGGATGCCTCAGGCTTCAGGCAAGGAATTTGACCCTATCCCTTTAAGTGCAATGGGAAGGTGCAAACTGGAGGGATGCCCCCCTGGAACTAGAGGTTTAATTTTTTCTGGTTTCAGCTAAAAGGCTGGAAAACCAGAGTCTGTGAGTTGCGATAAATAGCAACTGAAATTAAGATGAAAGAAATACTAGTAAAAAAATGAATAATAAATGACAATGCTTCATCTAAGAAATTAAAAAAGGATACTAATGAAGACAGTCATTGAATTCATCCATGCAAAATGAGCAAAATTGTGGCTAAGGATTTGAGCATAAAACTCAATCACAAAAGTATTTCAAATTCTGGTTGTCAGTGGAAAAAATTTCATACTTATACCCTTGAGCGAGCCATAACTTAAAATGATGGTGAACAGGAAAGAAAGAGCAAGCCTTATGTTGTGCAAGTCACTTTCACTTCAATCTAACTCATATGAAAGGTTCAATACCATAGAATAAACATTGATACCTTGAGAAATAATGGCTTGTCATTACAATACAGCATTAGTACTGTGAAGTGAGAAGATTACATGAAAGAACAGGTTTTGTGAAGCAGGATGGATATATTTCTTCTTTGATTCTGAACCCATGATAAAAACAAAAACAAAAACAAAATATGCTCACAATCATCAAAGGAAATAATGTCTAATTTGATACATTGTGATCAAAAAAGAAAAAAAAGGTTTTAATAAATAAATAGATTTAAGGTGCTTTGTAGTTTGGTTTAGGGCCAATGATGAAAAAAAGAAATAAAATTGCTATTATTTAGGAGAAAATGTTTGGCTTAACTTCACAGATATTAAAGCAGTTGAGGTTAGGAAAGATTTTAATGAAGAAAGAGATCATATAAAGTAGGTTGAATGAGCTAGTATTTGAGCTAGGCTCAATAAGAAAGCACAGAAAGTATACGTATCCAGTATAAGAGATTGTGCTTAATTGCTTTATTTTCACCCAGAACCTGAGTTAATACAAGTTTTTTTGATAATAAATTCTTTAAAAAGAATTGATTCTATTAATAAACAGAGATGTGGGAAGATCTGGGTTTCATCAAGAAAATTAGGCTCAAAATATCCTTGCTGCTTTTGTTGGATCGAATGATTTGCTTTGGATGCCAATGTACCAATCTACTGAAACTGCAATCATGCATTGCCACCATACTTTGTTTGTATAATATGCATTGCATTTAAGTGAAGATCCTCTCAACCCGAATCGATCGATAAGTCCTGCCACAAATAGTAGCATTTGCTTCCAAAGGTCTCCTCTTTGTGTCATATCATGATCATGATCATGATCATGATGATCACCATCATCATCATTATCAAGTTGAGATCTTCCTCAAGGAAAGATATTCACAAACCAACTCACCTCCACCCTTCTTTCCTCTTTACTGCCCACCCTTCCTCCACACCTGAATAGTCCTCATTCTAATCAGGAACAAAACAAGGAAAAGGAAGAGTTAATAGTAGCAGTAGGTTCAGGTTGGTGTGGTTCGATATAATTCAGATTCAAGCTTTCTCTCACTCCATCCTCAGCTTCTTCCACCAAACACCACTACCGCCATCATCACCAACCCCAGATACCATCTACCAATCTCTTCCATTCTACTAGCTGCTGCACAGTCATCACCAAAGAATACAACAAACGGCTAATGACTTGCCTGGCACTACTGCCATAAGCAGAACTAAAAGGGCGAGGGAGTTTTAATTACTAAGGTGGACCAATTCTCACATACCAAGAACAGGGCCTGTTCTCTCCAAGGCCCTCGATTTCTCCATTGTTAGTACATCTGGCAGGGGGCATTTGTGATTTGGTACTGAGACGTGGTAGTTTGGGTTGGGATTGGGATTTTGGGGTTTGGAGGTCACCACTGGAAACTCAAACAGATTGACAGATAGTCAGAGGCTACTTGACTTGAAGAATTGTAGCGTGATGCCAAGGCTCTTGGCAATCCTTTAAAACTGAATAACACTCAAAGGCTAAATGAAGCATGCATCAAACTGAATATTAACCTTTAGTCATTAAATTGTCTGAAGATTTTAAATCCAGGCTTTCATGCACATCACTTAACCTTGTTTCTTTTTTTCTTTTTTCACTTGACCTCAAATTTCAAATATCATTTTTAAATTTTCCAAATTTTTAAAATTATTTTCAAAACTTTAATAACATATATTTTTTTGTAAATATGTATCATATCACATCACATCTACCTTATTTAGAAATTGAATAAACTAATATCTCTTTTAGTGCCTCAATAAGCATTCACTTAAAATGTCATTGAAAACAAGCTGCAAGTTTATTTGGGGGGTAAAGGTACATATATATATATATAAAAGATTATGTAAGATTTCAAGAAAAAAACAAGTTTTTGTAGAGCTTTTAGAGTTACATACATACTATTTCATTTCTTAGAGTTTGCTGTTTGGTAGTTTTATTTTTAAATTATATGAATATAACTGAGCTCATAGAAACTTTATGAGTATCTTCTTTTGGGCTGGCCAATGCACAGTGACTTTCCTTTTATTTGGCTAGTATTTTTCATCTTATTTCTGTTGTTTTTTATTGCAACTCTCTGGTGTCCATTAAATGACTTAAGTAAAAAGTAGGCATCAGAATAAAAAAAACACATAGTGGTATAGAGGAGATTACAGAAAATAAGAATTATAGCTATATGACTTATTCGAGCAAATACTACTAGTGAAGCCTTCATGGACTAACTGGTGAGGATAACGGTTCTGAGTTCAAATCTTACCAAAGGCTTATTCTTTATTTCCAATCCATGCAAATATATAACTGTTATAGAACAATAACCTGAGAGCAGTGATAAATAGCAACAGAAATAAGATGAAAGAAATATGTAAAAGTTAATAATAATGACAATGTTTCATCTAAGAAATTCAAAGACTATTGGACTGTTTTTTGTTGGTTCTTATGAATATCTTAACCAATATCATCATCATCATCAGCCATTTTAGGTCCAGTGCTGGAAAAAGCCTTTCCGAACTTCTCTCATAACGATTGTATGGTAATGTTGGTTTTTGGGAAGGTAGTGGCTAATTGAGCTCACCGTTGCCGCTATTTTCTGGTGAGCTGGTTTTGAATTCAGAGTTCTCTTTCTGATTGCCTCCTAAGGCTAGAGAGCCCAGTCTACCCTGATATTCTACCCATAGATGGAGGGGAGAAGAGATGGATTCATGCCTTTCCCAAGGACTTTAATATGAAGTAAACGTATACAATCTCGGATGGATTTTGAACTTGGCATTACATCACTTTCTTTTTCATTGATGGATTTATAGTGAACAAGAGGGAAAACATGAGAAGAATATGTATTTATTTGCTTTCTAGAGGAACACCCTTACAAAAGAGACCTTTGTTCCAGTATATTCTAAGTGGCTCTGTTACACTTAATAATAAATAAAGACTGGTCAAAAGCTTTCATGATTACCCAATGCTGGCAATAAAAACAATTTATTGTTCATTGGTTTTTCCTTGGTGCCTTGCTATGCTTTTATTTTTATTGTCCTATTCAACTTGGTCTGTCCATCCACTTTCTTCTTTACTACTACCACAACTACTATGGTGACAATAATAAGCAGTAATAGTGAGAATAGTTGAATGTTTGTTTCTATTGGTAAAGCAGGGAGCAGAGTAGAACATTTCTGCATTTTCCATGAAATCTTACTCATTATTCAAAATAATATTTCATGAAAGTTAAAGCCATATACTTTAATGAAATATTTGTAATAAAATCTAACTTATATTTCATGCTTACCTTCTATGAAATAAATTTGAAAATCAAGCAGTTACAATATTTTTCATGAACAGTGAAAATTTTCTCTCAAGACAAAATACACTTCTCTACTGTATTTAATACAAGATGTTTCTATTATCATATTATAGAGATTATACGATTATAAAGAGATTTTTGCACAATTACTTAAGATTGCATTTTTTAAATTTTTTCTTATGGGATAGCATAATATAGTTTTTAATAAAATTTGTTTTTCTATACAGGTACAAAGATCCCCAGATTATTTTATTACTAGAACAGTATGGCAGGATAAAAATGGATCGGCACTTCTGCCTAAGATCTGAGTATCTATGCGCTCTGCCTAGTATTAAAGTGTCGGTCCCTGGCCTTCTGCCTAGGATCTAAATGTAGTAGGGGAGACCAGGGCTAGTTGTTACATTTTTCACTTAGATGTCTGTAACTTCCTATGAAATTAATTCATTAAAACGCAAATATTCCCTATGGAAAAGAGATTTCCTTTTGATGGGTCATTTAAATCTGAAACATTAGTTAAATTTATTATATTGTCATTTAAACATTTGGAAAAAAGTGTACCAACCTACCCCACCAGTCGGGATAGTTGGTACAATCTGATGGGCCAAGTTAGTTCTCTCGCTAGTAAGTACAGCTGTGATGAATAGATTGTTATAATTTAGAAATATAAAATTTTGAACCAGACACAAGTATTAAGAATAATATAAAATGTATTTGAGT